>JAQPPZ010013514.1:0-60199 GCA_028583015.1 Wollemia nobilis
ATCTATCATAAATTTAGTTGAAAGGTAGAATGGGTGTTGTTTACTAGGAGCAACGAAACCTCAATGAGCTTGAAGTGTGGTCTTCTTTAGTAGGGAGTAACGTAGAAGTAATTGTTGGCATTGTAACGATCACTTGAGATGAAAAAAAGGCTGTACAAGTGTCTAAATCTGTAAGCCTATGACTCTTCATAGAAATGTTTGAAATCTCAGACTTGTAATGATAAACGACGTGCAATATTTGGTGGACAAGAAACCTCCAACAGGATTCTTTCCAACAAGTGCCACGTATGAAGCATGTTGCAACCATTCGCTTGGATATTGGAAAGAGGTGATAAAGTTCTTTTAAACTTGAATTAGGTCTAATACTTATGAAGTTTTTAAAATATTTTATTAAAGGGAGAAATAAGGTGGAGTTATTTAAATTTTTTTAATATTCTTTATTTTGAGAGACAAGGTAAGATATTTAAATAGAGACAATGTTTTTAAGATTAAAAAAATAAATTAATACTTGGTCAATGAATTTAAAGTAGGGTATGATAGTTTGCTTATTTTATAAAGGAGTTAAAAGAAGTGATTTATTTAAGATATGATTTTTTGAAATTTAATTGAAGTATTTAAAGTGTAGAAAATTTGAAATTAATTTTTGGAGTTATAATTTGAAGTTCAAGGTATTTGCAAATTAATTATTTTTGGAAAGAAAAGGTAGCCAAAATCAAAATTAGAAAAATAAAATTGAATTAAACTCAAGAGTTTGAAAAATTGAATTAAGTTTTTTGTCATAAACACTAGGGAGACATAAGGTTGTCAACTCAAGAGTTTGAAAATTTGAATTAAGACCTCAAAATAAAAGTGTAGAGATTTGAAAATTGAAATTTTTATCAAAATTGTCTTTCATTCAAAACCTAGGGAGATATAAGGTAGTCTACGTCAAAAGAATATGGCAAAGAAAAAGCAAATGAAAATAAAATAAATGATCAAAAAATAGAAACAAAAACACGAGTTAAAAACAATTGAAGACAAGAAATTGTGTTTTCAAGAAGAACAAATTTACATTCAAGATGAATGTTGGAAAGTTGAGTACTTTGGTCATCATTGATGTCAAAGGTGCATAGTCATTGATGTCAAAGGTTAATGTGCTATAAAAGCAAGGCAAGGTTCTCTCCAAAGCACTTGGGACCATGAGTTCTAAGTAAATGAATAAAAGGTTTGAAGAAGGTTTGAAGGCTCAAGTTTAAGACTATGTGCAAAGAAAGCAAGTGACTAAGGCTTAAAGGGGACAATATTATAATATTTTAATATTATAATATCTGGACCAAAAGGACCTTTTAAAAATGAGTTTTGAAAGTGTTGTGGACAAAGGTTTAAAAAATGAGTTAATTTGGCAAAGGACTAAGTTAAAATTTTAATTAACACCAAGGTTAAATAATATAAATAAATAATATTTAACACTAAGGTTAAATATTAAATAAATAATAATAATAAAATTCAAATTATAAAATGGCACCAAAATTCAAATTTGCATGGGGGTATTTTTTAAAGTTGAGTTGATGTCCAAAGTCAAAGGGCAAAGGTGTAAAAAAGGGTTAATGTTTTGCAATCCAAAGTTTTTTATCATCCCCAAAAATTAATATCTTATATTTGCTATTGCGAATTTTAAGGACAACACATAGTTAAGACAAAGGGTGCTCGATTCCATCCAATGTGGGTGGATAGTCTAGTTGGTAAGTTTGGCTTGTGAAGCGTGTTGTAGGAAGTAGGTTCGGTTTTCGAATTACGGTGAGTCCTTTTTGCTTGGTCGAGGGTTTTACACCTATTTTGGTGAAGAAGTAGGAGCACATGCTTCTTTGTACTTGTGTGGGCGGCTAGCCCACGTGGTGGTGCCCTTGTGCTAGGGTGCGAGTCCAGCAAGGACTCGTGGGTTTGAGTAGCAGTGGTAGCACTTGGGACAAAGTATTTTTTAAGGTATGCATATGGTGCTTGACTTAGGGAGTTATAAGGGCTAATTAATTTTTATTGTTTTGATGTGAAATTATTAGGGAGTCATAGGTGTTCATTTTAATTTTAATTTTTGAATTAAAATAGGGACAACATGGTGTAATTAAGGTTGAATTAAAAAGGAGTTTTTACTAAGTGTTTTGTATGGTAAATGAAATCGATGATGTTATGGTCTTGTTGAAAAATTGAGGTGCATTAAAATATTTTATTTTAAGTAGGAGGTATAAGGTGTATAAGGAATTTATGTGTGTAATTTGTGGTTTTGTTGGGTTGAATTTTATTTTGCAAGATTATGAGTAATAAGGTGTGATAAGTTGCTTGATATTTTATTATGATTCTTGCATTGTGAAAGGAATATATGAAAGGATTTTTTGGATAATAATGATTCATTTTTTAGGATAAAAGAAGAGTTATGGACTATCAAATTCAGATTTCATTGAGCATTTTTGAAGGTGAAAACTCATATGGATGTTTTGAGAAAGTATTTTGCAATCTAACCCTTGAAGTGGTATTAGAAAATTAGATGTTTGTGAGACAAGTATTGAAGACATATCTTCATAAGAGAAAATTAAGGGGTATGGGCACATCACTCCTTATTTAAAGTGTTTGTTGAAGTGATTATTTTGGAAAATAAGGTAGAGTGAAAATGATTGTTTGATAAGCATTGTTGAAAATATTTGAGTTAGGATTTGTGCTTCATTGTTGAATTTTTTGGAAATATTTGGGATAGAATTTGAGAATAATTTGTGCTTCTATTATTAAAAGAGTTTAAGACATTTGTGCTAGAGATTGTGAACTACTTGTGCTAGGGTTGAAGACAAGTTAGTGCATCTTTGTGAAATATTTTGAACATTGGTTTGAGAGATATTGATTACAATTGTGGAAGTTTTTGAGATCAATTTTGTGAAGGGAAATTGTGCATTAGTGTGATTTATCTTTGAGAGAAAATCTGCAAGAAAGATAGATCAGTTTTATGAAACAAGTTATACATTGTTTTGATTTTATTTGAAAGGGATTTTGCAAGAGAAAGAGATTGGTTGATTGAGTACAAGATTTATGAGTGTGAAACATATTGAGTTTTTGATAGAGCATATCATTCTCTATATGTTCTAGAGGTTAAAAAAATTCTAAATATATTTTTTTTTGTGTGAAGAAAGCTTTTCTGAAAGAGATTTAATTTGTGTTTTGTATGCAATATTTGGAAATATTTAAAGTAGGTTTTGTGAGCAGCATTGAAGATAGATTTAAGCAAGTCTTTGAGAAGGCTTTAGGGAATATTTGAGAAAGTCTTTAAGAAGGCATGAAGTTAAATTTGAGCAAGTCTTGAGAGAAGACTTGGGTCAATTTCAGTGTAGAGTTAGGGTAGACGAGTGGCAAGGTTTGATGCAGATTTGTGAGCAAAGTTAGAATAGGTTTAATGTAAATTTGTGAGCAAAGTTAGACCAAATTTGTGCTAGATTTATGATAGAGTTTGGTATAGATTTGAGACAGAGTTGAGATAATACTTTGGAGGTGACAAAGCAAAGAGGACAACGATCTCCAATGGATAGATATCCATAAACTAGTGCAATGGGGATAGAGGTCTCTTGTGGAGAGAGATCCACAAGCTAGAGCAGTGGGGGAAGAAGTCTTCTAAACTTTTACTAGCTAGAGTGGAGGGGATAGAGTTCTCCTGTTGATAGATATCCATGAACCAGATCAAAGGGGAAAAATTTCTCCTATGGAGAGAGATCCGTGAACCAACTAGGAAGATAGAGTTCTTCTATGGAGAGAGATCTATAAACTAGAGCAATGGGATAGAGTTCTCCTATGGAGAGAGATACACAAACTAGAAAAAGGGTATAGAGTTCTCCTATGGAAAGAGATCCACAAATCAAAGCATAGGGGATTCGTATCTCCTTTGGATAGAGGTCCATAAATATTGTAATAGAGAATTTAACCCCAAGATATTTGTTGAGAAAATTTTGAAGAAATATTTTCTACGTGGAGTAGCCCACATTAGGTGAACCACTTTAAATTTGTGTCTCTCTTGTGTGTGATGATTTGTGCATTAAATTGTGTAGACACCAAATTACAGCCATTAATCCTCCATCCTAACCACCCCACCACCCACTTGTCCAGCATTAACCTTTCTTCCCAGCCATTTAGCCACTTTTAGCCCTTCTCACCTTCAAAAGGCCCACTTTTTCCCTTTCGTACCATTCCCTAACCCAATTGGGCTTATTTTAATATTATTTTGTATTTAATATAATATTTTATATTATTTTAAATTCTATTATAATATAATTTTTATAAAATATGTATTTATAAACCTAATTAACCACAGTCATCCGATCTAATCTAATCTCTAACGTCCATATTCATTAATCCATGCCACATCTAAAGTGTAATCTCAGCCTTAGGATATAATTTAATCTTAGCCACACGATTAAAAGTGTAAGGCTAAAACCCTAAGTAAACCCTAAGCTAGATTATAAATAAGAGCACTCATAATGCTCAAACACTGGAATGTTTTTGTGCCCTAAAGATACTATTGAAGAAATCCTCGTGAGATAGAAGGTTACAGAGATCTGAAGACCGCCATTGCCAATTCAACTTAGGAGAGTCGATCCATAGCCTTAACTTTCCCTAGGATTCTTTTATTCCAGTCATTCCTCATAGTCTACCTCCATTTGCATCATTCATCCTCATTGTCTAAATCCGCCACCATACCCTATTTGCTATAACATAGGTGTACCCTTGAGCCTACTACTTCAATCTACTACTACTACTAGGGAATCCAATCAACTAAAAATCATAGAAGAATTATCATCCACGCAAGGTAAATCAATTTATTTGTTATTTATTGTGCAATATATAGGTTTTCATGTGATGTTTTGATTTATTAATAGTTAGGGTTTTATTAATATCTAAGGGCCTCACACTATGGAGACCTCATAGGTGTTACTTATATCTTTGGTTGTTTGTGTATTTGTAGATCTACATGTTATTATTGTTTCTATATATTTGTTGAAGCTCGAGTGGCCCAACATCGGATACTTGAAGCCCACTCACTCTGTTGGGAGCAGAGCACTTTGAAGACACTCCACCATTATAGCTAGAGTTTTAGAGAACCCTAGAAATCAGTATTTATTATATCATAAACATTCTATCAATACATAATTCATTGTACCAAAGGAATTTTTTAGCTCCCCCCCATTATTCAAATATAATCCATTTTGTGCAATTGTCTTTATTTTGTCAGATTTGTTTATTTCTGTTATTGCATAGTGTCATGATTTTTACTTTACAAATGGCGATCACGGTGGGAACCCACAAGGGTTTCATTTAATGATTTGATTTACTTTACTAACTTTATTTTTTTGGTCTTTTAAGGAGTTTTTAGAGACAAAAAATGTATAGGGACAAAAAACGTACCATTTTCCTTCATAGCATACCTCGCAGTTTTGGCTATATCTCACTCATCCGGAGTCGAATTCAGCTAAACTTTTAAGGGTAGGTTCCTGACACATCCTAGCATGTCTCCATAAAATTTTAGGTTAATAAGAGTGGCAGAGATCTTATAAAGACCTCAACAAAATGTAGGCTTTTTTTATAAGTTTTTCATCCATTTGTTTTCTCATTTTGCTTTATGTTTTTTTGAGTTTTCTGTTGTCTTTCAAATTATGAGTATAAAATGAACACAAATTAAGTAATCTGTGGAAGGAATTCATTTTAGGTTGCATTTAGGTTTTTGTGTGCATTCATTTCACATAAATTTAATTTCTTGTTCTAAAATTGTAAATTTGAGTGATTGCTTGCATTTTGTTTGCATCGAAAAAGAAAAGACATTACTTAGATTCTGCATTATTTTGGGAGTTAAAGATTACTTGATTTTATACATATAAGTAGGAACAATACTGAGACACATAAATTACTCTTGCCCTAGGTTGACTCCTTTTGCAAAGAGGTGGATGAACCCTCTGGGTGCTCTTTTGATATCATTTGGTATCATTTGTAGGCAGGGGGTTTTGAGCAGTGTACTCCACTCTCTTTAGGTGAAATTTTCATATTGATGTTGGCTTATAATTTAGATTAATAAAGTTAGTTATCCTTAACATTTTCTGAACACAATAAAGAACAAGAAATTTAATAAAATTTATCACACACGACACGTGGCATTTTTAAACAGTAGTGGTTGGGTTTCATCACCAGCCATTGCTTGAGATTTTGTGATGGTGGTATTCATTTCCATCCACCAATATCTACCCTAAACACCTTAGGATACCCCCAAGAAAAAATTTTGGAGGTCACTACCAACAAGAATCTCATTGCCCTAGCCAGCCATAGTTTTTCTTCTTTGTTTTTATTAAGCAAGATTAGGGTACATCAAAACACACAAGCCTATAACTCTAAAAGGAATATCACATTAAACAAATAAAATAATTAGTGAACAAGGCAAGTTGCACATGGTGAAACTTAGCATTAATTTGTTTTCTTTTAATTCAATTTTTGTATGAGTTTTCAATTTGTTTTATTTTGATAAGCTTTAAATTTTTGGTTTAAATACTTTATGGTTTTAACAAGACAACAAAAGAAAGTAATGAACCAAAATTATTTAATGGAGTTAAGTTGGCAAAGGACTAAGTTAAAATTTTAATTAACACTAAGGTTAAATAATATAAATAAATAATATTTAACACTAAGGTTAAATATTAAATAAATAATAATAATAAAATTTGAATTATAAAATGGCACCAAAATTAAAATTTGCATGGAGGTATTTTTTAAAGTTGAGTCGATGTCCAAAGTCAAAGGGCAAAAGTGTAAAAAAGGGTTAATGTTTTGCAAGCCAAAGTTTTTTTATCATCCCCAAAAATTAATATCTTATATTTGTTATTGCAAATTTTGAGGACAACACGTAGTTAAGACAAAGGTGCTCGATTCCATCCAATGTGGGTGGATAGTCTAGTTGGTAAGTTTGGCTTGTGAAGCGTGTTGCAGGTAGTAGGTTCGATTTTTGAATTGCGGGGAGTCCTTTTTGATTGGTCGAGGGTTTTGCACCTATTTTGGTGAAGAAGTAGGAGCACATGCTTCTTTGTGCTTGTGTGGGCATCTAGCCCATGTGGTGTTGCCCTTGTGCTAGGGTGCGAGTCCAACGAGGAGTCGCGGGTTCGAGTAGCAGTGGTAGCACTTGGGACAAAGTATTTTTAAGGTATGCATATGGTGCTTAACTTAGGAAGTTCTAAGGGCTAATTAATTTTTATTGTTTTGATGTGAAATTATTATGGAGTCATAAGGTGTTCACTTTAATTTTAATTTTTGAATTAAAATGGGGACATCATGGAGTAATTAAGATTGAATTAAAAATGAGTTTTTTGCTACGTGTTTTGTATGGTAAATGAAATCTATGATGTTATGGTCTTGTTGAAAAATTAAGGTGCATTAAAATATTTTATTTTACGTAGGCGGTATAAGGTGTATAAGGAATTTATGTGTGTAATTTGTGGTTTTGTTGGGTTGAATTTTATTTTGGAATATTAGGAGTAATAATGCGTGATAAGTTGCTTGATATTTTATTATGATTATTGCATTGTGAAAGGAATATATGAAAGGTTTTGTTGGATAATAATGATTCATTTTTTAGGATAAAAGAAGAGTTACTGAATATCAAATTCAGATTTCATTGAGCATTTTTGAAAATGAAAACTCATGTGGATGTTTTAAGAAAGTATCTTGCAATCTAACCCTTGAAGTGGCATTAGAAAATTAGTTGTTTGTGAGACAAGTTTTGAAGACATATCTTCATAAGAGAAAATTAAGAGGTATGGGCACATCACTCCTTGTTTAAAGTGTTTGTTGAAGTGAATTTTTTGGAACATAAGGTAGAGTGAAAAGGATTGTTTGATAAGCATTGTTGAAAATATTTGAGTTAATATTTGTGCTTCATTGTTGAATGTTTTGGAAATATTCGGGATAGAATTTGAGAATAATATGTGCTTCTATTATTAAAAGAGTTTAAGACATTTGTGCTAAATATTGTGAACTATTTGTGCTAGGGTTGAAGACAAGTTAGTGCATCTTTGTGAAATATTTTGAACATTGGTTTGAGAGATATTGATTACAATTGTGGAAGTGTTTGAGATCAATTTTGTGAAGGGAAATTGTGCATTAGTATGATTTATCTTTGAGAGAAAATCTACAAGAAATATAGATCAGTTTTGTGAAACAAGTTATACATTGTTTTGATTTTATTTGAAAGGGATTTTGCAAGAGAAAGAGATTGGTTGATTGAGTACAATATTTGTGAGTGTGAAACATATTGAGTTTTTTATAGAGCATATCATTCTCTATATGTTCTAGATATTAAACAAATTCTAAGTAGAATTTGTTTGTGTGAAGAAATATTTTCTAAAAGAGATTTAATGTGTGTTTTGTATGCAATATTTGGAAATATTTAAAGTAGGTTTTGTGAGCAGCATTGAAGATAGATTTAAGCAAGTCTTTGAGAAGGCTTTAGGGTATATTTGAGCAAGTTTTTGAGAAGTCCTGAAGTTAAATTTGAGCAAGTATTGAGAGAATACTTGGGTTAGTTTTGGTGTAGAGTTAGGGTAGACTAGTGGCAAGGTTTGGTGCAGATTTGTGAGCAAAGTTAGAGCAAGTTTAGTGTAAATTTATGAGCAGAGTTAGAGAAAATTTGTGCTATATTTATGATAGATTTTGGTATAGATTTATGATAGAGTTGAGAGAAGGCTTTGGAGGTGACATAGCAAAGAGGACAATGGTCTCCAATGGATAGAGATCCATAAACTAGTGCAATGGGGATAGAGGTCTCCTAGGGAGAGAGATCCACAAGCTAGAGCAGTGGCAAAAGAAGTCTTCTAAACTTTTACTAGCTAGAGTAGAGGGGATAGAGTTCTCCTATTGATATATATCCATGAACCAGAGCAAAGGGGAAGGATTTCTCCTATGGATAAGGATCCATGAATCGGCTGGGAATATAGAGTTCTTCTATGGAGAGAGATCTACAAACTAGAGCAAGGGGATAAAGTTCTCCTGTGGAGAGAGTTCCACAAACTACAACAAGGGGATAGAGTTATCCTATGGAGAGAGATCCAAAAATCAAAGCATAGGGGATTGGTATCTCCTTTGTATAGAGGTCCATAAATATTGTAATAGAGAATTTAATCCCAAGATATTTGTTGAGAAAATTTTGAAGAAATATTTTCTACATGGAGTAGCCCACATTAGGTGAACCACTTTAAATTTGTGTCTCTCTTGTGTGTGATGATTTGTGCAATAATTTATGTAGACACTAAATTATAGATATTAATCCTCCATCCTAACCACCCACCACCCACTTGTCCACCATACACCTTTCCCGCCATCTATTTAGCCACTTTTAGCCCTTCCCACCTTCAAAAGGCCCACTTTAGCCCTTTCCTACCATTCCCTAACCCAATCGGGCTTATTTTAATATTATTTTATATTCAATATAATATTTTATATTATTTTATATTTAATATAATATTTTATATTATATTATAATATACTTATTATAAAATATGTATTTATAAACCCAATTAACCACAGCCATCCAATCTAATCTAATCTCCAACGATCCATCTTCATTAATCCATGCCACATCTAAAGTGTAATCTCAGCCTTAGGATCTGATTTAATCTTAGCCACACGATTAAAAGTGTAAGGCTAAAACCCTAAGTAAACCCTAAGCTAGATTATAAATAAGAGCACTCATAATGCTCAAACACTGGAATGTTTTTGTGCCCTAGAGATACTATTGAAGAAATCCTCGTGAGATAGAAGGTTACAGAGATCTAAAGACCGCCATTGCCAAATCCACTTAGGAGAGTTGATCCATAGCCTTAACTTGCCCTAGGATTCTTTCATTCCAGCCATTCCTCATAGTCTACCTCCATCTACATCATTCATCCTCGTTGTCCGAATCCGCCGCCATACCCGATCTACTGTAACACAGGTGCACCCTCGAGCCTACTGCTTCGTTCTACTTTTACTGCTAGGGCATCCAATCAACTGACAATCATAGAAGAATTATCATCCAAGCAAGGTAAATCAGTTTATTTGTTATTTTATTGTGCAATCTGTAGGTTTTCATGTGTTGTTTTGATTTATTAACAGTTAGGGTTTTACTAATATCTGAGGGCCTCACACTGTGGAGCCCTCACAGGTGTTACTGATATCTTTGGTTGTTTGTGTATTTGTAGATCTACAGGTTATTATTGTTTCTGGATAGTTTTTGAAGCTCGAGTGGCCCGACATCGGATACTTGAAGCCCACTCACTCTATTGGGAGTGAAGCACTCTGAAGACACTCCACCATTGTAGCTAGGGTTTTAGAGAACCCTGGAAATCAGTATTTATTGTATCATAAACATTCTATCAAGACATAATTCATTGTACAAAAGGAGTTTTTCAGCTCCCCCCCATTATTCAAATATAATCCATTTTGTGCAATTGTCTTTATTTTGTCAGATTTGTTTATTTCTGTTATTGCATAGTGTCATGCTTTTTGCTTCACAAATGGTGATCATGGTGGGACCCCACAAGGGTTTCATTTACTGATTTTATTTACTTTGCTAACTTTATTTTTTTGGTCTGTTACAGGGGTTTTTAGGGACGAAAAACGTACAAGGATGAAAAATGTATCGTTTTCCTACACAACATACCTCGATGGTTTTGGCCATATCTCACTCATCCGGAGTCGTATTGAGCTAAAATTTGGAGGGTAGGTTCCTGACACATCCTATCATGTCTCCATAAAATTTTAGGTCAATAAGAGTAGCAGAGATCTTATAAAGACCTCAGAAAAATGTAGGCTTTTTTTGTAAGTTCTTCATCCATTTGTTTTCTCATTTTGCTTTACGTTTTTTTGAGTTTTCTGCTATGTCTTTCAAATTATGAGTATAAAATGAACACAAATTAAGTAATATGGGAAGGAATTCATAGTAGGTTGCATTTAGGTTTTTGCGTGCATTCATTTCACATAAATTTAATTTCTTGTTCTAAAATTGCAAATTTGAGTGATTGCTTGCATTTTGTTTGCATTGAAAAAGAAAAGGCATTACTTAGATTCTGCATTATTTTAGGAGTTAAATATTACTTGATTTTATACATATAAGTAGGAACAATACTAATACACATAAATTAATCCTGCCCTAGGCTGACCCCTTTGGCAGAGAGGTGGACGAACCCTCTGGTTGCTCTTTTGATATCATTTGGTATCATTTGTAGGCAGGGGGTTTTGAGCGGTGTACTCCACTCTCTTTAGGTGAAATTTGCATCTTGATGTTGGCTTCTAATTTAGATGAATAAATTTAGTCATCCTTAACATTGTTTGAACACAATAAAGAACAAGAAATTTAATAAAATTTATCACACACTGCACATGGCACTTTTAAATAGTAGTGGTTGGATTTCATCACCAACCATTGCTTGATATTTGGTGATGGTGGTAGTCATTTCCATCCACCAATATCTACCCTAGACACCTTAGGATACCCCAAAGCAAACTTTTTGGAGGTCATTACCAACAAGAATCTCATTGCCCCAGCCAACCATAGTTTTTCTCCTTTGTTTTTATTAAGCAAGATTAGGGTACATCAAAACACACAAGCCTATAACTCTAAAAGGAATCTCACATTAAACAAAGAAAATAATTAATGAACAAGGTAAGCCACACATGGTGAAACTTAGCATTGATTGTTTTCTTTTATTTCAAATTTTGTACGAGTTTTCAGTTTGTGTTATTTTGATAAGCTTTAAATTTTTGGTTTAAATACTTTATGGTTTTAACAAGACAACAAAAGAAAGTAATGAACCAAAATTATTTAATGGAAAACATTCCCCACTCTCCCGCTACTTCGGTGGCAAACCCATCTAGTGGGATTCAGACTACTTCATCTGGACCTCCATATCCATCCCTACCACAAGTAGGATACCTTCCACACAATGTGGAACCACCCACAACACACATAGACATGGACAAGGTGAAGGCCATCTACAGGTCTTCCAACTATGTCTTAGAGCCCCTTAGCCAAGAGGGTTTTGAAGAACCCAAACTAGCTACATCTTGCCCGACCCAAGGACATCATAATTATGCTTATGAATATGGTATGCCTTCTTCCCCAAGCCCATCATATCAAAATCCAAACCCTTCATCCACATATACCAACCCTTTGTATGAGGAGTATGTCAATGCTGCCTCACAAGTACCCAACCCCCAAGTTGTCACATCAAATGCAACTTGCTCCATGCCCATGTCTTCCCATCCTTCTTCATCAACCCCTCCATCATCTAACCTAGCCATAACCACATCCCTTGACACCTTGTCAGATCAAGAACTGAAGGACACATTAGGTCTAATAAACATATTGCTTTCATAGTGAACAAAAGCTAAACAACCAGCCCATATAGACCCTATGATCCAAATAGTTCCAAGCCAACCTACAACCACCAACCAAAATCTAGCATGGGTCCCCCAATATTCCATAGTCTCTATTCCTAATCCACCTCATATCCACAACCCAACTCAGCCAATCATCATTGCTACTAGCCAACCTACAACCACCAACCAAATTCTAGCATGGGTCCCCCAATATTCCATAGTCTCCATTCCTAATCCACCTCACATCCACAACCCAACTCAGCCAATCACCATTACTACTAGCCAACCACACAACCATTCCTTCCATCAACCCCCTCATCAACCATACCCAACTCTTAACCACCAATATTCACCTCATCACCAACCCAACCCATTTCACAATACCATGTTGGTTACACCACAATATTTTTCATCCAGCCCTTCACCCAACCATCAAGTGATCCAGGGTTTTCACATTCCAATGGAGGACCTTAGGTTCCAAGCAATGCAAAAATAGATAGATTAGCTGATGCAAAACTCACCGGGCATGACAAGCCAAAAGCTAACTTTGAGCCAATTGATCCATCAACCAATTCACCCTTCGATACCATCACCGCCATATCCGACAGATTTCACGTTACCAAAGTTTGACAAGTTTTGGGGAACTGAGGACCCCAAGGAGCATGTGAGTTCATTTGTGCATGCATGTTTTCGAATCCAAGATGACAATGCTCTCATGCTCCGAATATTTCCTCAAACATTAGGGGGTGATGCCATAGAATGGTATAATCAATTGCCTACACATAGTATTTATACTTTTGACCAATTGATGGACCTATTCTTTGAATGCTTTGCCCTCAATGTTAGAAAAAAGGTTTCATTATCGGATATCTATTTGATAAAACAATGGGATGATGAGCCTATATATGATTTTGGAAACCGTTGGAGGGCAATCATAATAAAATTGCCATTCTCCCTACCAATGGAAGAGATCATAAAAATTTTCACCAAGAGTTGCTTAAAACCCATCTCTTGGATGCTATAGCTAAATACCTATAAAACATTTGAAGAAGCTTTAGCACAAGCTAGTGTCATCGAGGAGATAAAAATCCAAGAAGGTGTCATTAAGCCAAAGAAAAAGGAATGGCAAAATAAGGGCCAATATCACAATAATCAATCAGGCCAAAATAAGTCAACACAAGCCTCAACGATGAGCACAACTAATCAAGTCAATCAAGTGGTGATGAGCCAGCCCGTAGTGGCTCAACAATCGATGCAACAACCAATTACCTATCATGCGGTCTCGTCAGTAACCCAAGCACCTACAGTTCAAAATATAGTGCCAACTGTGGATCAACCCATCCACCACCAACACAATCGAACCCAACGACAATACACTCTCTTAGAGGAGTCGTATTCATCCCTATTTCAAAGGTTGTATGAGACTAATAAATTAGCCTTTCCAAAAATCAGGCCCGATGACCCCACTAAAAGGCCTAAAAATTATAGAGAGCACTTGCTTTGCCCATACCATAGGCAAAATGGGCATGATATTAACACTTGTCATGTTTTCAAGAACATAGTGCAAGACCTCATAGACCTAGGGGCCATTAACGTGGATAACCCCTTAGCTCCACATAACCAAAACTTGGGCATATATCAGAAACCTCTACCTAACCATGGGGAGGTCCAACATAATGTAGGAGGTAACAATCAACAAGCACCTCCTAACCAAGTAAATCATATCCAACAGTACCAAAACTTTGTAGGAGCGGTCAATGTGGTCACTAGAGGGCAACGATAAAATCAATAGAACACCCAACAACCTTAAAATCCACTACCCATACAGACATCACCAAATCCATCTCCACCAATCAACTTATCCAACCCATCAAATCAACCCATCCTTCACCCCATAAGGCCAACGGTAACATTAACTAGTCGATTAACAACTAGTTTGAAGATGGCGTCAGCCAAGCTTTCTGTATATGAGCTCATCCAACAATCTCCTAGGCATAGAGAAGCTCTAATGGAAATACTCAAGTCAATTGAGTTAGAATATCAAGACTCTAATACCTTCAACAACTTTGTAGGGAGTGTTAGGATGTGCATGAAGCCATCAATCACCTTCTATTACTTTGAGATAAAGTCAATGAGTTTAGAATCAGTAGACCCTCCATTGCACATAATGGCCTTAATAGATAGGAAGTTGTTCAAAAGAGCTCTAATTGATACTAGCTCATCCATCAATATCATAACTAGCACTGCCCTTAGCCATATCCAATTGCCACATGTCCACATCTCCAAATCATCATTCACCCTCAAAGCATTTAATGATGCTTTGTGTACCATAATTGGCACTATCATTTTGCCTATAGAGGTAGGGGCCAAAACGTTGCACACAATGTTTCACATCTTGGAAGGAGCCATGGCATATAATATACTCCTTGGTAGACCTTGGATGAGGGAAATGAAATGTGTTCCTTCAATTCTCCACCAATGCTTAAAATACGTTCATGATGGACAAGTCCATTGCATCCCCGTAGATGTAGAACCTTTTAAGTATTGCAACTTCATTTCAAATCCTTATGAATCCATGTTGCCTTCCACCCATTTATTCTTGGCCCCATCATCGAATCCATCCACATCATCTTCTAATCCACCTTATTCTAATCCATCTACATCTTCTTCTAAAGCTCCCATCTTAGAGGAGCTACCCATCACATCACCTCCTCAAACATCCATTTCTTCTTGTACATGTGGTCATGGTCAATCTATTATTAGCACATCATACATCACAACTATCCATTCTTCTACAACCACTTCTTCTATTTCATCATTACCCCATCCATCACCTTCTAATTCCACATCGCCATCCAACCCCACTCCATCAACTGATGTTTCACAAGTCGAACTCTCAGATTATGAAATATTTAATTCACCAATGACCTCCATAGCCAATCCAGAGCCACCCGAGCCCTCACCATCCACCTCATCAACCCAAGTCGAAGTCCACATCACTAATCCTGGCATTAGTGAGTATGTGGTCCAAGATGTCACCATTACACCCCTAGCCATTCCCATAGCTAAGGATTTTGGACATCCCCGAGATCATCCTTTAACCATAGGTGTTGTTTATGACATGAGCACAGCTCCAAATAGCATTAAATTTGTTTATGGAGGGTTGGATTTCTCAACTGGAGCAAACCCACCCAAAGAACCAAAAGAGCCTAGGCATGCCAACATACCTAATATGGAGGGGTTTCCATCCCACTACTTTAACATGGTTAACTGGTAGGGTCAAGGTCTAGGTTCCCATGAGCAAGGGATGCATGATATCTTAGATGTCCCATATAGAGGCACTCATGATCATTCTGGTTTAGGCTATACCTCATTGTCTTCCACCTCTTCTCTTGAGAAAGCCTTTAAAAAGCTTAGCCTCAATGATGAAGATCACCTCGCCCATCAATTACCATTAACATCCTCTCTTGAACAAGCCCTTCAAGAACTTCACATTAACAAAGTAGACGAGGATGATCCCATAAACTTCTTCTATCCAATATTTGGTTCCAACAATGAAAGTTACGAAGAGTTTGAAGTTATGTCAAACGCTTCTGATGATTCTGAAGAGGAGTCACCACCCATTGTCCCCATCACCCAACAGGAAGAGTTTTACCTTCAAATTTTCCCCATCCATCATCCCATATTTCACTTGCTTCTTCCACAAGAACAAGTGGACCCACCTAGTAATCCACCTTGAGCCACCCACATAAGCCAAGAATTGTAACATATGTACATATTCCAAAAAAAAAATTCAAAAAAAATCAACAAAACAATTAAAAAAAAAAACAAAAATATGTTGCTTTCATGTACCTAAATGTTAATTTCATGTGTATTATTATAGGGATAACATGACTCCACATCGGTTCAGATTCAATCATTCCATCCACCCATTCATCCAGGCCATCCTTTTTTTCTCTAGGTCAATATGAATCCTATTGACTTATTCACCCTGCTCCGCAATCCATATGATTTGGCTAGGTCGATTCCAATTGACATTAGCCTTATTGAATTGGACCAGATTTCTTCCCCACCCTCCTTTTCGAAGTTCATCCTATTGAAGGAATTTCTAAGGGCTTCGACCAACTACATTCCTCCTTCACCACCACCTTCACCTCCATCACTTTCCACCAACGGTCCCGAGGTCTTTCAGGCAGAGTTAGGCAATGATAAACAGGAAGAGTTGGATGACATATTAGATGACATAAATCTGATCCCAACACCACATCAACTTGAGGAAGGTTCACATATGTCCATTGAAGATACCATCGATGTGAACCTTAGTTCAGATCCCGACAATCCCTAAATTATCAAGCTTGGAAAAAATTTTACACCCAATGAACAGGAGCAATTCATTGCTCTCCTCAAGAAAAAGAAAGATGTGTTTGCATGGTCCTACAAGGATATGCCTGGCCTTGACCCTAATCTTGTGGTCCACAATCTCACCTTACATCCTAATGCCAAACCGGTCAAACAAAAACTTAGGAGGATGCATCCTACCGTAGCCCTCATAGTCAAAGAGGAAATACAAAAACTACTAGACATTCATTTTATCATTCCCATTGACTATCCTGAGTGGCTTTCAAACATGGTACCCATTCGTAAGCCTAACGGGGTGATACATGTTTGCAATGACTTTTGAGATCTAAATAAAGTGTGTCCTAAGGATGACTTCCCTCTACCAAACATTGATACTCTTGTCGACATCTGTGCAGGCCACGAAATGCTTTCCCTCATGGATGGTTTTTTGAGATACAACCAAATTTGAATAAATCCTAATGACCAACACAAAATGGTGTTCACAACACCTTGGGGGACCTTTTGTTTTAGGGTTATGCCCTTTGGCCTTAAGAATGCAGGGGCTACCTATCAAAGAGCCATGACTTACATCTTTCACGATTACATGCATAAGATCATTGAGGATTACGTAGATGATCTCTTGGCTAAATCTAAAACTCGACAAGAGCACGTTGGTGTATTGGAAAAAGTTTTTGACCAACTTATAGAATACAAGGTGAGGTTAAATCCCAAAAAGTGTGTCTTTGGTGTTACCTCTGGTAAACTTTTAGGATTCATTGTCTCCAAAAGAGGCATTGAAGTGGACCCAAATAAGGTTAAGGTCATCATGGAAATGCCACCCCCAACTAACATTAAGGAATTGCATAGTTTACAAGGCAAAATTCAATCAATCAAATGCTTCATTGCACAACTTTCCGATAAATGCAAGTCGTTCAACCACCTGCTACAAAATGGGGTGCCATTTGTATGGATAGAAGAATTTCAAAAAGCCTTTGATGACATCAAACATTACCTAACTTCACCACCAGTATTAACTCCTCCTAGGTCGGGGGTCCCTTTCCATCTGTATGTCTCAGCTACAGAGGCTGCTTTAGGGACAATGCTTGCACAAAAAAATGAACAAAATTGAGAGCAAGCAATCTACTACATTAGTCGAACGTTGGTAAGTTATGAAACATGATACGCTTACATAGAAAAGTTGTGCCTAGCAGTGGTTTTCACCACTAAGAAACTTTGATATTATATGCTAAGCCAAACAACCTATGTCATAGCTAGAGAAAATCCGTTGCGTTACATGATGTCTCGCACTTATAATAACACTCGTACCGCTAAATGGATAATGCTCCTCTCAGAATTTGATCTCAAATTTATAAGTCAAAAATCCATTAAAGGTCAGGTTATAGCCGATCAACTTGTGGAAGCTCCACTACCTAGTGATCATCCTTTTATTATAGAGCTCCCAGATGATTCGGTATTTTTAGTCACTGAATTAGAAGAAGATGTCATTCCGGAGGAAGACGTCGATATCACCTTATTCTTTGATGGATCTAAGTGCGAGAAAGGTCAAGGTGCGGGAGTTATCTTTCATACACCACAAGGGATTCCCATCCCTTTATCGTTCAAACTAGACTTCTCTTGCACAAACAACATCATGGAATACGAAGCCTTAATCTTAGGTCTTCAATCAGCTATAGCTATGGGTATTAAGCGTATTTGGATTTTTGGGGATTCTCAACTTGTGGTCAAACAAGTAATCGGAGAATACCAATGCAAGGAACCTACCATTAAGCTTTATCATGAAGTGGCAATGAAATTGCTCTCTACATTCGAATGGTATGAAATCAACAACTTACCTCGTTCGACTAATATATTTGCAGATGCAATGGCCTCTCTCGGATCCTTGATTCCAAAGAATGACTTAGGAGAGGTACAACCCCTAATAATCTCAACAATCTCTAAAGCAGCCATTGTCCGTGCTGACCCTATGGATGGAAAAGATATTTGCTTTATCCATATGGAACCATGTGAGTCTTGGTCAAGCCAAATAGTAGCCTTCCTAAAATTTGGAACACTCCCATGTGACATGTCTCGGTCTGCCAAACATGCTTTCAAGAAAAGAGTAGCCCATTTCATTCTCTTGGGGGACGTGTTGTATAAATGAGGTTATGATGGAATCCTTCTTCATTGTCTCGAACAAAGTGAGGCTCAAAAAGCCATAGAAGAAGCCCATGATGGTACTTGTGGTGGTCATTTTAGTGGAATGGCCATTGCAAAGCGTCTATTAC
This sequence comes from Wollemia nobilis, assembly GCA_028583015.1. NCBI lineage: Eukaryota > Viridiplantae > Streptophyta > Pinopsida > Araucariales > Araucariaceae > Wollemia > Wollemia nobilis. The sequence continues at coordinate 19,023 of JAQPPZ010013514.1, forward strand.
GCATGGGTTATTATTGACCCACAATGGAACGTGACTGTTGCAACTATGTCAAAAATTGTAAGCAATGTCAAACACATGCTAATTTAACTCATGTACCATCGCAAGCTTTACAGCCTATACAAAGCCTTTGGCCCTTTTCACAATGGGGCCTAGATTTAATTGGCAAAATCTTACCTCCTTCTTCGGGACAACATACATTCATCATCACACCCATAGAATACTTCACAAAGTGGGTAGAGGCCATACCTCTAACCAGTACGACAGGACCTCGAATCGTGGACTTCATACTTCACCATATCATCTGTCGCTTTGGCATTCCCTCTAAAATAATTTTAGATAATGGTAAGTCTTTCAAGAACAAGGATGTTCGAGCACTTTGTGAAAAGTATAATATCCAACATAGTTTCTCGACTCCTTATTACCCACAAGCAAATGGACAAGCTGAAGCTACCAACAAGACCTTGATTGCCATTCTTAAGAAACTCATCAAAGAAAATCATAAATATTGGCATACACAAATTCCTTTGGCACTTTGGGCTTATCGAACAAGCATCCGAATGCCAACAGGAGCAACACCATTTTCCTTGGTCTATGGAGCAAAAGCTATTATGCCTCTCGAGCTTGAGATTCCTTCCTTACGAATTTCTTTGCAGGAATTCATAGATGATGACACAACTAGACAAGCATGACTTGACCAACTCACTCTCCTAGATGAAAGGTGAGTCAACGCACTAGAACATTTACGAGTTTATCAAGACCGCCTAAAGTGTGCTTACAATGCTAAAGTCCATCTTCATGAATTCCAAGTAGGGGATCTTGTACTCAAATAAAACCAACAAAACACCAATGCTCTGCCACATCTTCGTGATAAATTTATAGCCAATTGGTTAGGTCCATATATAATCACTCAAAAAGTGGGTAACGATACTTATAGACTTACCGATTTAGAGGGAATAGAGGAACCCGAACCACTTAATTTTCTTCATTTAAAGGCATTCTATTGTTAAAAGTGACACTTTATATGTATATATACATGGCTAAAAAAAAACAACAAAAATAAATTTCATTTACATAGGCATGCTTTCATATAGGCATCTTTACATGCATTTTTCTTTACGCTTGCATATAGGTATTTTTACATACATACTTGCATTCACTACATTTAACATACATTCTGCTACATTCATTCATTGTACAAATTGCATCCATCCCATCCCATGTTCAATGATCTTGCATGGTAATGATGATATGGCCATAAACAAAAAGTCAAGTTATACAAATTGGGGGTACCTAGTTTGAAGAAATCATGCAACTCTCATAAAATTCATATGTCAACCACATCATGTGTCAAAAATCATAAGGCCTAGATTTTCAATCACTCAGCCATTACTAGTGTAGCAAGCAACCTCCAAACGGATGTCCAATTTTCTTTAGGACCAAAACACACTCTTCATACACTAAGAAAGTCTTATGTATTGCCGATTGATCACAAAACAATCTTGAACCAACCACATTCCATCACATATTAAAAACATTTTGAGCTAAGGAGGGTTAGTACCATACTTGGGTAGCACCTTGAGGTAAACAGGGATAATCCTCGCCTATCCCATCATGCAACATAGTCCAAAAATAGTGGTTCTCACCACTACCATAATTGCTCTCCAAAACATAAACATAAAAACATAGAGTAGTAAGGATAGGGTCAAAATTCTCATCATACTTCGGTTGAGAATCCGATTCCCCAAATCTCTATACAAAATTAACAAATAAAATCCAAAACACCCCTAATCCCTAAAGTTGTAAGGATCATACTACACATCCTTGACAAGGATGGGTAGTCATCCCCAAGGCCTAAAATATCAATCCCATTGGACTATGGAGTGAATCTCCACCGGGGCTATACACGCTTGACTAGCAGTGGAGTAAGCTCATGCGAGGTGACATGTCTCTCTCATAAAAAGAGAGATCTCTGACCGCACATAAGGACGGGCTAGCCTCGGGTCATCCCCATAATAGGTCACGCCTAATTTACTCATAATGGGTTAATGAACCTCACATGCACACACATTGGTGCTTGATTGGATAGGGTCATTGTCATGCTCAATATTTGGTAATTGAACCTCACTCGCACACACATTTGGTCCTAAAGAAAGTTAGACAACCTTAGTGAGTTTGGTTGAGGACACTAGTATGTTTGAGTCTTTGAAAATCCTGCAATATTCATTCCATATCAACATCCATATCAACATCCATATCTTCTTCCATATCAACATCCATATCTTCTTTCATGTCAACATCCATGTCTTCATAGTAAGTCAAGTTGTAGAACACCACCAAATTCGGTACCCCCAGTTGCAAAACAATGGACAACAAAAATGGCCAATAAAATTTCTGAACTATAAAATATTATACGAACAACATGCATGCCTAGCATATAGTTTGCATTCATTCACAATTAGCTTGCATTAATCAACATTACACACTCATTAGCATTCCACATTCATTTACCATTAGCTTGCATAAATCATCCATATAAACATTATGCATTTACATCATAATTAGCTTGCATTAATCATCCATAACACATGCATTAAAATTTTTTCATAAAACATGCATTGCATTCACATAAAACATTCACACAAACAATAAGACAAAGATAAAATCCATGTATATATATTTAAGGTCGCATGTACAATAGATGCCAAAAAGGCTACAAAGGAGCACCAAGGCTCATATACAAAATAGTGCATCTAAGCACTAAGCTAATGTCCAATCGAGCTACCCCCTTTAGCCCCACCTTCTTCACAAGCCATCAATCCTCTCTCGTCAGCTTCTCCCGCATCCCGAGAATGTATGGAGAGAACCGATGTCGAGTCTCTATCATTCACAACTATAACAATACACAATTTATCATTATTAAAATTCAAAAATTCCAAAAAAAAAGACTTAATTTTTTTTTTCACAAAAGAAAGAAAGTTTACCGGAGAAAATTGTGCCTCGGCCCCAACAGTAGCAGTCGATCCCTCCATAGCCATAGCTTCCATGCAAATTTTCACCACCCTCACCTCACTCCCAAATCCACTCCACTCCTCAGATGCAGCTCCTCAAAGTTGGAAATGCACAAATGAGCCTAGAAACTAATTTCCAAAGCTATTTATAGCTTTACATGGCGCATTAAGGCATAGTCTAGCACCTGCAGCCCACATGCCCACCTGGGTGCATGTAGGTGCACCCAAGTGCACATGGGCGTCTGTGGGATGCAACAAGCTCAGTCGGGCACCTGGCGATAAAATCACGTAAAGGCAAAATCGATCAAAATAGTAGCTTCCCTCATCCAAATAACACCAAATTTCATACACACATCATATACATCATAAAATTGGGTTTTGTAAAAACATAAATCATTTTGCATTCATTTTTTGTGAAAACAAACCAAATATTTCATATACACATATCACATTACAAAACACATCAATCAAAGTCAAATTTTCACAAAACCAACATTCCACACTTCTAAATCATATTTTCCATCATCCCACAAAATTTTGTGAAATTTGGAGTTGATTTGACCACTAAATCATTTATTTCTAAAGGCGCAAAATGAACCACTAAAAAGGCAACAAAACGAAAATCAAAAATCAATCAACTCCACAATAAGTGAAATCACAACATGGCTTCATCAAATATTCTTCCATCAGCATCTTTCATAAATCATGCATCACGCATCACATTTTTTCAAATTTATGTAGTCGGTAAGCGAACCTCGTATCTAGTGGGTTATTCTATAAACTTGGTGATTACAACGATAGTAATCCATGCAATTTGGTAAGATGAATAATCTACAATAAGGAAACTTGACCATGATCATCATCCATTATCTCATCATCAAAGATCATAATCACATTGGCTACTTCATATTTTGGAGTGAAACTTTGCCAAGAACAATCTGCACAACTGTTGTCATTGATGGCCTCTTTCGTGGGGCTTAACACACGAACAACAACTCAAACTTCATCATGTTCTTCAAAAACCTAATGATAGACACTGACTAGGATGATTTGTGTGCAAAAGTCACCAGTAGGCTATCCATGGTTCTATCATCTGCATCATCATACTTGCATATCAATGGCATCAGAGAGCACACTATTCAACAGCATTGAATCACCCCCAAATTTGGGGCAACCATATTTGATTTTGATTCTCCCACAATGGGATACATCTTACATGATCATGACATCTACACTTGATAAAAACCCCTTTTTCACCATTGGGGCAAGAATGGTATCACATCATTCATCATCTAAAAAACATCTTGGTATTACACACCAACCCCCTTTCTTCAACCGTTGGGGCAAAAATGGTATCGCATCATCATTTATCAACAAACATCATGGTATTATACACCAAACCCCTTTCTTCAACCATTGGGGCAAAAATGGTATCGCATTTCACATCATCATCATGGTACTCTACACCAACCCCCTTTCTACCATTGGGGCAAAATGGTATCAAATTTTACATCATTCATATCGTCCACAACATTTTACATCGTCTATAATCATATTGTATCTCACATCATTCATTCATCAATTGCACATACTCATCACTTGCACAAATTCATTTTTTTCAATTGGCTCATGAGAATCTTCTCATTCACCAATTGAGGGGGTAAGCTATGCAAAAATTCCAAAATTCTTTATTCTTTTGCCTTCAACGCTAGTGCTCAAATCCAACAAGAGAAGCTGCTTCTGTGCCCACAACCCAGGCAGGTGTCTCGTATTTTTGCACCATATTGTGTTTCATGCAACATGGTACAAAAAGGGGTATCTATAGACACCAAATTACAGCCATTAATCCTCCATCCTAACCATCCCACCACCCACTTGTCCACCATACACCTTTCCTACATTCAAAAGGCCCACTTTAGCCCTTCCCACCTTCAAAAGGCCCACTTTAGCCCTTTCCCACCATTTCCTAACCCAAATGGGCTTATTTTAATATTATTTTATATTTAATATAATATTTTATATTATATTATAATATATTTATTATAAAATATGTATTTATAAACCCAATTAACCACAGCCGTCCGATCTAATCTAATCTCCACCGTCCATCTTCATTAATCCATGCCACATCTAAAGTGTAATCTCAGCCTTAGGATCTGATTTAATCTTAGCCACACGATTAAAAGTGTAAGGCTAAAACCCTAAGTAAACCCTAAGCTAGATTATAAATAAGAGCACTCATAATGCTCAAACACTAGTTTTTGTGCCCTAGAGATACTATTGAAGAAATCCTTGCGAGATAGAAGGTTACAGAGATCTGAAGACCACCATTGCCAAATCCACTTAGGAGAGTTGATCCATAGCCTTAACTTGCCCTAGGATTCTTTCATTCTAGCCATTCCTCATAGTCTACCTCCATCTGCGTCATTCATCCTCGCTATCCGAATCTGCCACCATACCCGATCTACTATAACACAGGTGCACCCTCGAGCCTGCTGCGTTGATCTGTTGTTGTTGCTAGGGCATCCAATCAACTGACAATCATAGAATAATTATCATCCAAGCAAGGTAAATCAGTTTATTTATTATTTTATTATGCAATCTGTAGGTTTTCATGTGTTGTTTTGATTTATTAATAGTTAGGATTTTACTAATATCTGAGGGCCTCACACTATGGAGCCCTCACAGGTGTTACTGATATCTTTGGTTGTTTGTGTATTTGCAGATCTACAGGTTATTATTGTTTTTGGATAGTTGTTGAAGCTCGAGTGGCCCGACATTGGATACTTGAAGCCCACTCACTCTGTTGGGAGCGAAGCACTCTGAAGACACTCCACCATTGTAGCTAGGGTTTTGGAGAACCCTGGAAATCAATATTTATTGTATCATAAACATTCTGTCAAGACAGAATTCATTGTTGTTGGACATTTTGAGTCCCTAAGCTAAAAGTTGTCATTGATGTCAAAAGGACCTATGTAAGTAAGCACTATGATTTTTCTCCACAAAGAGCTTCATGAGAAGCAAAGGTTTTGATCAAAGGTTCAAGAAGGGATTCATGGCATTTGGTTCCAAAAGGAGTTTCAAGGAAAGCTTAGAAAAATATTTTTATGAAAATGCAAGTAAAGGTTTTATTTAAAACCATGGATGGCAGATTTGAAATGGGTTTTTCTTAAAACCCAAGTTAGCTTTTCATTTCATCAAAAATGGTGCCCCGGTGATGGAGAAATCTAATTTTAAAGGTTTAGTTTAAATTTTAATTTATTTAAAATTTTAATTTTAATTTTAAAATTAAATAAAAGAGTTTTTTTGCCATGTCCGCCGACGTCATATATTTTATCATGCAAAGGTTCGAATATTTAAAGGGGTTGATTTTATCAACCAAGTAGGTGACAAGAAATATTGTCCACATTTTATTATCCCCTCCTTCGAAATCGTCGATTCCCCCCTTTCGATTTCGTTTGCGTACTACACGTGAGAAACAATGGTGAAATTGTTCTATTGATCAACAATGCATTACATAGTTTTATAGTTCTTGAAAGAACTAAAAATAGACATGGTGGTTGAGAGAAATCCTCTTAAACTTATTACAACAAACTAACTTAAAGATAGCTCTTATCCTAACAACATGCTAATCTTGGACTATGGTCAAACATTAATCAACCAAGCCAAAACCTCAACGTATGCTAATCAAATTAACTAGAAATATGTAAATCAAAACATTAAACTAAAACTAAATACTAGGACTTAATACTTAGGACTAAGGAGGCAATGTTGAAAATATTCCAACATTCTCCCCCTTGATGCTAAAGACACTCATGCAAGAGTTCTTTAAGCATCACAGAGTTGGAAGAAAATTTTTCTCTTACGTTTCCTCCAATCTTGAATCAAGAAATCAGAATTTACAAAATACTTATGGTGGCACTCCTTCCACTCTTTATGTGGAATTTCCTGCAAATGCTTGAGTGCCTTCTTTTGTTGATTAGCTCCCCCTTCAACAAAAGTATCTCCTCTTGTGGTTTTCAGCAACCACTCTCTTACATCTTTATCATTATGGTCTTTAAACCATGCTCTCACATTTTGATCTTCTTTTACATCTTCAACACTAAACAATACTCCACATGAGTATTTACAATTAATCATCTCACATAGATGATTATACCATACAACTCTTTCACATATTTTCACACAAAATATCACAACAAATATGGCCATATAATGACCAACTACATATGCAACATAAAGTTGCTCCTCACACAAATATTCTCTCACAACAATGACTTTACAAGAATCCTTCTCCCAAGGAATTTTGAACACATCATTTTGATCCATGTGACCCAAGTTCTCCATCACTGTATTCTCTCCAAGAAGACTCTTCATCAAAGTTGTCTCAATGAGACAATCACCTTTCTTTTCATTCCTCCTCACAAAAAACAAATCATTAATCATAAAAACATTACCTTTAGTATGAGTAGATTTGGTGCTTCCCATAAAGCTATTTTGTAGCAGCTCTCCTTCATTGTATGGTGCTTCAAGATCAACCATCAACTCTTCACTAATAGTTCTCCTCCTTTGTTCAATCCATGTTGGTGTGTTGAAACACCATTCATTCAAGCAATCATACATAGTTGCCTTTTCAAGACAACTCTCTTTCTGCAATGTAGTCACTCCAAGTGAGTGATCTTCATCCATGAGTGATGTTTCCTTTGCCATTACGATAAGAAAATCAGCAATCTCATTTCCATTTTCTGTTTCTATCTCATTTTTCACATTCTTCTCCCCCTTTAGAGGAACTCTAACAATTTTATCTTCTCCTTGTAGGAGATCTTCATTTTCTCTGTCAAGAGAGCATACATCCATTCCAAGTGAATGGTCTTCAAGACAATGGTCTTCCATAAACATTGCTTCTCCATCAACATGCCAACAATTTTGGTTGATCCTATTATCTTCTTTATTCTCTCCCATGAGAATTTTAGGTGCATTATCCATAATACACTCTTCATTTATCTCCTCCATGAGATATTTTTTATCACTTTTTCTTCTATCAACAACAAATCCTCTTCTTCCTCCTCGTCCTCTTGAGGAATACACACCTCTTCTTATCTTTTCATCACAAAATTCAGCAACATATGCTTCCTCCATGAAGCATTCTTCATCTTGTTGGTTTTCTACATACAGTCCTTCCTCTGCAAGAAATAATTCTCCATTACAAAGCATGGCTTCATATGAGTCTTTACAAGACTCTTCAAAAACTCCTTCAAAAGGATCTAATTCAGAAAGCTGCTTCAAGGAAGCAAGGCTCCTCCTTGCTTAAACAATCTTCATGATTGTCACTCATGGCTTTATGGGTATCCTCATCAAACCCATAAGCATCCTTCAACACTTGCCATGCCATTGTAGCTGATCTACAATTGGCTATGAGAGGAAAAACATTCTTTTCCATTCCTCTCCTCAAATCCATAAGAGCTAAGCAATTTGCATATTGCTGCTCCTTCTTCTCTTTTCTCTCCTCACCTTGTAGCTTGCTCCAAGAGGGTTCCTCATAGCCTTCTTGAACTATATCCCATAAGTCTTGAGCCTTCAAGAAGGTCTTCATCATTATGCTCCAAATAGCATAATTATCTCCATTGAATTTGGGTACTTCCAATTCTTTATACATGGTGGCCATTCTTTGCAATCCACCATTCATCAATCTTCCACCTAGCTCTCAGCCACTCCTTTCCTGTAGACTTCTGATATACTTATCTGAAAATCCACTAAATTTCAGATCCAAATTCACACAAATGAGAAATATGTGATCAATTTACTTTTGCCCTTTCTATCACAATTTCGGATCTAGGATTGTTGAAGGAAAAATAAATATTCACATACATTAATCAATACAGATCCAAATGACCTGAAATTTTTTCTGAATTATGATTTTATCTAAATAATATTGCTCCCAAAATTTGAGAAGCAAATACCCTGTATTCCACCTTATACAACCATTTTATTGAAAAACTCAAAATGCTAATAAAATCCGTAAATTAGCTCCAAATCACCTAAAATTTTGACAGCATCCTCTTGATACAATTATCTAACAACCCTCAAAATTTCATAATCAAATACCTCAGGATTCATGAGATATTAATGATTTACTCGAGCTCTTCCTTGCAAATCTGCTGAGTGCTGGCCACTTGAGTTTCTCTGACAAAGTGTGTGCTTCAGATCTCTTCACACCACTCTCCACAGGTTTTGATCCATTTGAGAAAACCTGCTCTGATACCAAATGAGAAACAATGGTGAAATTGTTCTATTGATCAACAATGCATTACATAGTTTTATAGTTCTTGAAAGAACTAAAAATAGACATGGTGGTTGAGAGAAATCCTCTTAAACTTATTACAACAAACTAACTTAAAGATAGCTCTTATCCTAACAACATGCTAATCTTGGACTATGGTCAAACATTAATCAACCAAGCCAAAACCTCAACGTATGCTAATCAAATTAACTAGAAATATGTAAATCAAAACATTAAACTAAAACTAAATACTAGGACTTAATACTTAGGACTAAGGAGGCAATGTTGAAAATATTCCAACAACACGTGGAACAAGGGAGCAAGTTTCAAGGCATAGGTGGAGAGGACAGAAATATAAGCCTCAAAGGCTTAAAGCCTCCATGTGGGAGGCCTGGCCCACATGGTAGGCGAAGAATGCGATAAGGCACACGATGAGGAGGAATGCGGGGTCGAAACCACCCGAAGCCATTTTGCAAGGTATGCCATAATTCGATCACCAAAATTTTCGAGTGCATGAAATATTTCAAATTTTCTAAGGTTGTGTTAAGCATCAATTTTCACAAAGAGTATAGTGGATTTAATTTTTGCATATGGCTAAGGTTTGATATTTGATTAATGTGGGATATTTCCTAAGAAGTCTTTGTGATTTTTTTTTAAAGTGCAAAAGTGTTGAAAGGAAGGATATAAAATATTTGAGTTATTTTATGGTATAAGTGGTTTTTGGAGTGACAAGGTTATGCAATGTTTTGATTTATTTTATTTTATAGTACAAGTGGTTTTAGGAGTGATAAGGAAGATGTGCATTAATTCTTAAGAAGGTTTTCTAATTAAAAGCCTTGGTGAATATTATTTTGAAGTGGAGTAATGTTGATTATTTTATGATCTTCTAACCCTTGTGAGGATTGGCAAAAGAATATTGTGATTGTGGCAGATTTCCAAAGAGGCTTATTCATCTTCATAAAAGGTATGGGCACATTCTCCTATTTATTGATTATGGTGGTTGATTATAAAATACCTTTAGAGTGAAAAGGATTGATTATGGTTTCCTTTTCGAAAGTGATTGATTTAATACTTCAAGGTTTTCTAGATTGAGAGTTGTGATTAAACCATGCTTTATAAGCATTGTTGTTGAAGCCAATTGGTTATGCAAAGAACTTGAACTTGAGTTAGAAAAGAACATGAGTATCATTGTTATGTGAGATTTGTGGTTGAGCATTGTTGGAAACATTTTGATTTGGTTGATACATGCTTGGACTAGGGTTTGTGAGAAAGGGTTATTCATTGAGATTGATTTGAGTTGAGATTGGGATTTGAGTATAGAACATATTGAGTCTCTAACAATTCTCTTTATGCTTCTATGAGATTGATTTGAATTGAGATTAGGGGATCAGCATCTCCTTTGGAAAGAGGTCCATAAACATTGTAATTGGGAAGGATTCCCAAAATAGATTGATTGAGAAAATTTTAGTAAAATATTTTCCCCGTGGAGTAACGCACATTGGGTGAACCACCTAAATTGTGGTGTCTCTTTTTTGTATGGTGTTTTGTGCATTGCTTTGATTACTGCTATTGATACTGCTATCTATACACTGCATAATATTGAATTGAAAGAAAAAGTAAAAAGTGGTCTTATACTATTCACCCCCCTCAGTATAAGCTTGTGTTCTTCAATTGTACAAAAAGAGTTTTTCAGCTCCCCTCCATTATTCAAATATAATCCATTTTGTGCAATTGTCTTTATTTTGTCAGATTTGTTTATTTTTGTTATTGCATAGTGTCATGCTTTTTGGTTCACACTTTGATTATTGTTATTGATATTACCATTGATAATATTAGAAAATATTATTTTGGAAATAAAAGTAAAAGTTGATCTTATATTGTTCAACCCCCCTCTCAGTGTAAGCCTGTGTTCTTTGATTGGTATCAGAGTGGGTTCCTTCAAAAGAGTCTAACAACTTAAAGAAAGATATTACAAGAACACAGATAGCATCTCATAATGGATCTTCATAAAATAAGGTACCATTGTTTGATGGGAACAATTATGCTTTTTGGAGCATAAGAATGAAGACTTACTTGATGGCACAATGATATGAGATATGGCAAGCAATTGAGGATGGGTTCACACCTACAGCTAATCCTCCCATAGATAAATATGGTAAGCTCTAGCATGTGAATAATTCCAAGGCTATGAATGGAATTACGTGAAGCAAAATTTATGAAAGTTATGCATAGAAAATCAGCAAAAGAGATATAGGAAAAATCGAATCAAACATATGAGGGAGATAAAAAGGTCAAGATGGTAAAATTAAAAAAATCACAAGAAAAGGTTTGAATATTTGAATATGGAAGATGAGGAAGATATTGCTACATACTTGCTTCATATGGATGAGGTTGTTAATACCATGCATGGGCTTGGATTTGAAATTGAATATTCCAATGTTGCTCAAAAGGTAGTAAGGTCACTCCCTATGAGGTATGATGGAAATGTTTCAGTTATAGAAGAGATGAGATATATTTAAAAAATGACTATGGATGAGTTACATGGAATTCTCACAGCTTATGATATGAGAATAGTAAAGGATCCCAACTCCAAGAAAGAGGTAGCTCTCAAAGCATCAAAGAAGACAAAAGATAAGAAACCAGAATCAAGTGATGTGTCAAGCAATGATGGAGAAGCTAACTATGGGAGAAGAAACAAGGACTCAAGAAAGCACAAAGGTATGAAAACAATGAAATGTTTTAATTATGGTAATTTTGATCACTATGCATCTAACTATCCAAAATTTGGAAGCAGTAGAAGTGAAGAGAAACAGGATCATAAGAAAGAGGAAGCAGGAAAATCCAGATATAAAAATAAAATTAGATATGGACAAGGTAAGCATGAAAATAAGTTTTTTCAAAGGCACAAGAAGAGTTTCTATGTTAATAAGGCAATCAAGGTTTCAAGTGATAGTGATGAAAGACCCTCAGATAGTGAAGAATAAGAGATTCTATTTTTGGCAATAGAAGAGAAAGAAAATGCTCCTATTGAAGATAAATCTGAAAAGTATGAAGATGCCCTTGAAGACCAAGAAGTAGAGAAAGATTCAAAAAATGAAGAGGAAGGCACAGTGGATCTAGAAGTTGAACTTATTATTGCTCTCAAATAATTGAAAAAGGTTAGAAAGTAGAATTCAAGACTAAGGGCTCAAGTTCAAGAATGTGAGAAAGAAAAAGAAAAGCTTATACAAGACCTAATAAACTCAATAGCTAATGCAAGGAGACTTAAAGATGTCATGAGTGAAAAGTTATAAGTAAAAGAGTCAAAATATGAAAGATTAGAACATGATATAGTTTCACTAAGGATGGAAGTGAAAGATTCTAAGGACAAGCTACACAAGTTTGGTAAAATTTCAAAGACTTTGGATAAGATTATCAATGCACAAATATCTTTATCTATCAAAATAGGACTTGGTTTTGAATAAGGACAAGGAAAACAAGAAGAAGGGTCAAGCTCAAGCTCAAAATAAGAGGAAGTTTCAAAGGAAGAGAGTGAAGAAGAAATTGAGACTTATAAGCTGAAGAATAGAAGCTTCACTAAGAAAGTAAACAATTCACAAACACGAAATAAGGATCATAATAGAGAAGGAAAATAAAGAACTAAGATAGCAGTGGGCTCAAGACAAGATTTCTTCAAATGACATTGTTTTTCATGTAATCGATTTTGTCACAAGACTATGCATTGCAGGACTAATGAAAAGAATGAGTATGACCTCATTAAAAGGAATGTCAAATATTTCAAATATGTATATTTCTTCCAAGGGTATTGCTAATCTTGTAACCATTTTGGTCATAAAGCGATCCAATGTAGGGTTCATGACATGAATGAGTATGGCTTCACCAGGAGGAACTTCAAGATATTTGCACCTTCTAAGAACCACAACATTAAATGTTACAAGTAAAATAATCTAGGGCATAAGGCCAAGTGGTGTAGAATAGATATTCCAAAGATTCCAAACAAAAGCAAGAATAGGGACACTCAAAAGGCTCAAAAGGGTATGTTGAAAAAGAAGGCTGACAAAGAAAAAGAGCATTGTATGCTGGGAGTAGAGATACTCCCACCACAAAATTAATCACCTCAAGGAGAGGAGGTGGGGAGGGGGCTGAGCTAAGAGTCCTATATTTAGCCCCAAAAGGAGTCTCTTTGCCATTGATTTCAAAGGGGGGAAGATTTAAGTAAGGGGGAGAGCATTTAGTCAAGGGGAGCAACTTCTCAAGGGGAGTAGATTTGGAATCCAGTGGTTGGAAAAAGGAATTTTTAGAAAGGGTTGCCATCAATGACAAAGGGAGAGATTTTTGGAAAGTTGAGTACTTTGGTTATCATTGTTGTCAAAAGTGCATAGTCATTGATGTCAAAGGTTACTGTGCTATGAAAGTAAGGCAAGGTTCTCTCCAAAGAACTTGGGACCATGAGTTCTAAGTAAATGAATAAAATGTTTGAAGAAGGTTTGAAGACCCAAGTTTAAGACTATGTGCAAATAAAGCAAGTGACTAAGGCTTAAAGGGGACAATATTATAATATTTTAATATTATAATATCTAGGCCAAAACGGCCTTTTAAAAAGGAGTTTTTAAAGTGCCATGGACAAACGTTTAAAAAAGGAGTTAAGTTGGCAAAGGACTAAGTTAAAATATTATTTAACACCAAGGTTAAATAATATTTAACACTAAGGTTAAATATTAAATAAAAAATAATAATAAAATTTGCATTATAAAATGGTGCCAAAATTTGAATTTACATGGAGGTATTTTTCAAAGTTGAGCCAACATCCAAAGTCAAGGGGTAAAATTGTATAAAAGGGTTAATGTTTTGTACGCCAACATGTTTTATCATCCTCGAAAATTAATATCTTGTATTTGATATTCATTCAGTAAGCGATCGATGCACAAAAAAGCTTTTGTGACTTTCAAGGGCAGTACGTAGTTAAGATGGAGGGTGCTCGATTCCATCTGATGTGGGTGGATAGCCTAGTTGGCAAGCTTAGCTTATAGAGTGCATTGCAGGTTGTAGGTTTGATGTTTGAATCGTGGGAGTCCTTTTTACTTGGTTGAGGGTTTTCCACCATTTTTGGTGAAGTAGGAGCACGTGCTCCTTTGTGCTTGTGTGGACGGCTAGCCCTCATGGTTTTCACCCTTGTGCTAGGATGCGGGGCCAGCGAGGAGTTGCAAGTTCGAGTAGCAGTGGTAGTGCTTGGGGAAAAGTATATTTTAAGGTATGCATATGGTGCTTTACTTAGAGAGTTATAAGAGTTAATTAATTTTTCTTTTTTTGATGTGAAATTACTAGGGAGTCATAAGGTGTTCATTTTAATTTTAATTTTTGAATTAAAAATGGGATAGCTTGGAGTAATTAAGGTTGAATTAGAAAGGAGTTTTTGTTAAGTGTTTTGTATGGTAAATGAGATCAATGATGCTATGGTCTTGTTGAAAAATTAAGGTGTATTAAAATATTTTATTTTAAGTATGAGGTATAAGGTGTATAAGGAATTTATGTGTGTAATTTCTGGTTTTGTTGGGTTGAATTTTATTTTTCAAGATTAGGAGTAATAAGGTGTGATAAGTTACTTGATATTTTATTATGATTCTTGCATTGTGAAAGGAAGATATGAAAGGTTTTATTGGATGTTAATGCTTCATTTTTTAGGATAAAAGAAGAGTGATCGAATATCAAATTCAGATTTCATTGAGAATTTTTGAAGGTAAAAACTCATGTGGATGTTTTGAGAAAGTATCTTGCAATCTAACCCTTGAAGTGGCATTACAAAATCAATTGTTTGTGAGACAAGTTGTGAAGACATATCTCCATACGAGCAAATTAAGAGGTTTGGCACTTCACTCCTTGTTTAAATTATTTGTTGAAGTGAATATTTTGGAACATAAGGTGGAGTGAAAAGGATTGTTTGATAAGCATTGTTGGAAATATTTGAGTTAGGATTTGTACTTCATTGTTGAATATTTTGGAAACATTTGGAATAGAATTTGAGAACAATATGTGCTTCTATTATTGAAAGAGTTTAAGACATTTGTGCTAGATATTGTGAACTACTTGTGCTAGGGTTGAAGACAAGTTAGTGCATATTTGTAAAATATTTTGAACATTGGTTTGAGAGATATTGATTGCAATTGTGGAAGTGTTTGAGATCAATTTTGTGAAGGAAAATTGTACATTAGTGTGATTGATATTTGAGAGAAAATTTGTGAGAAAGATAGATCAGTTTTGTGATACAAGTTATACATTGTTTTTATTTAATTTGAAATGGATTTTGCAAGAGAAATATATTGGTTGATTGAGTACAAGATTTGTGAGTGTGAAACATATTGAGTTTTTGATAGAGCATATCATTCTCTATATGTTCCAAAGGTTAAACAAATTCTAATTAGAATTTTTCTGTGTGAAGAAAGCATAGAGATTTAAGTTGTGTTTTGTATGCAATATTTGGAAATATTTAAAGCGGGTTTTATGAGCAGAATTGAAGATAGATTTGAGCAAGTCTTTGAGAAGGCTTGAGGGCAGATTTCAGCAAGTCTTTGAGAAGGCTTGAAGGTAAATTTGAGCAAGTCTTGAGAGAAGACTTGGGTCAGTTTTGGTGTATATTTAAAGTAGACTAGTGGTAGGGTTTGGTGCAGACTTGTGAGCAGAGTTAGAGCAAGTTTAGTATAGATTTATAAGAAAAGTTAGAGCAGATTTATGCTAGATTTGTGATAAATTTTGGTATAAATTTAAGACAGAGTTGAGAGCAGGCTTTGGAGGTGATAGAGCAAAGAGGATAACAATATCTAGTGGATAGAGGTCCATTAGCCAGTGCAGTGGGGATAGAGGTATCCTATGGAGAGAGATCCACAAGCTAGAGCTATGGGGCAGAAGTCTTCTATAAGTTCACCAGCCATAGTAGAGGAGATAGAGTTCTCTTGTGGATAGAGATACATGAACCATAGCAAAGTGGAAAGAGTTCTCCTCTGGAGTGAGATTTGTGAACTAGTTGGGAAGATAGAGTTCTTATGTAGAGAGAGATCCACGAACCAGTTGAGGAGATAGAGTTCTCCTGGATCAAGTTCCACGAACCAGAGTAAGGGGATAGAGTTATCCTATGGAGGGAGATCCACAAACCAGAGCAAGGGGATAGATTTATCTTGTGGAGAGAGATCCACAAATCAGAGCATAGGGTATTGGTGTCTCCTTTGGATAGAGGTCCATAAACATTGTAATAGAAAATTGATTTCCAAGAGATTTGTTGAGAAAATTTAGAAGAAATATTTTCTTTGTGGAGTAGCCCACATTGGGTGAACCACGTTAAATTTGTGTCTCTCTTGTGTGTGATTATTTATGCATTGCTTTGATTACTTCTATTGATATTGCCATTGATAACATTGGATAATATTTTTTGGGAAAGAAAAGTAAAATTTTATCTTATACTATTCACCTCACTCTCAGTATAAGCATATGTTCTTCAATGACTCTCTATAAGAGACTAAGAAATTTTTGCAAAAATTAAAATGTTGTACACAAAATATGATAGAAAATTTTGAAATACAAGAGAATACATCAATAAAGGAAAATAATATTTTGCAATCAACCGTGAGAGAGGAAAAATTGGTCAACTAGAAATAAACTCAAAATATGTTTTCACAATACCTAATGATATAGGAAAGGTAATGCATATGTAATTACTTTCTAATGAAGTACTCAAATACAAGGATAGAAGATAAGAGGATGAGATTAAAGATTTGAAAAAACAAATTTATTGATGAAACAAATACTTTGAACAATAGGCTTGTTGATATAACTAGTGAAGCAGATAAAGGATAATTTTCAATACTTCAAAAATACATGCAAAGTGTTCTTAATGATGTTAAATATTTTTATGAAGATTTTTTATTGTACCTATTAGTCTATGGAGAATAATCTACAAATAAATTATCACTCTAAATATTTCCAAGATAATAAAACAAGAAAAGGTTGAATAAGTAGAGAAAAAATTAGTGATGAAAGACGCTTCTTATGATACAAATGATTTAAGGCCCATAATGATAGATTCATGTTGCAATACTATATAATCAAAACCATTGATGATTGATGCATGTTGTGAAACTAGTGATCTTCTTAAAAAAGAAAAAGATACAAATTATGATTCTTGTCAAAATAAAAGAAAATATTGTGATGCAAGCATTGACACTAGTGATTTAGAATTCATGACAAATATAGAAGAACTTGTTACAAAAAATAGATGTTATATGTGATACAAGTTATTTGAATAGAGTTTGTAATTTTTCAAAAAAGGCTAATACTATTAGAATTGATGTTGATATGGATTCAAATGATGATAGAGGTAGTGATGCTTAGAGTTGTATTGATATTGATAAAGATCAGTCTAATGATTGTATTGGTCATTTTGAAAAGTATACTAAAGGATTTGGTTCAAAGTTGATGAAGAAAATGGGATATAAATATACATGTGGGTAAACATGAATAGGGAATGAAAGAACCAATTTTACCAAAAATAAGACCAATATATAAATGTCGTGGATATACAGGTCAAGCTAGCAATAATGAGCAAGGAACTAAATTTGTGAGAGAAAATAGTGACATCAAATCTATGATAGGGATTGATAGAAATAGTTACAATAAAGGACAGAATGATCAAAGAAGTTAAGTAATAGAAAGCAGGTGTAGTCATTGTGGTAGATATGGCCATAAAATAGAGAGATGTTGGAATCTCCATAGTTGTAAAATTTATGGATCATATAATCATTCACAAATATTTTATCTACAAAAAAGAAAAGAAAGAGTATAAAGTAAAAGTGGATTGTGGATGGATAAATAAAGATGAATGGGATAAAATGAAAGGAATGTTATATGGATTCTACATAATGAAACCAAGTATAATCAAAGTTTTCTGTAAAAAGAAAGTTGTAAAAGATAAATATTACCACTAGATTGAAGGAAAACTAGTGAAGATAAGGATTAATACCACTAGGTTGAATAATAATAAGTGAAGAATAAGTTTTAGAATTTTGGGGAGGGAAACAATTTAGGAAAAGTATAAGATAGATTGAGTTTACCTATTCCAATAATATATTTGGAATAGAAGGAAGTCTATAAGAAATTGAAAATTAAATTAAGGAGACCCGTGGAAAGAGGTCCCATAGAAGATAAAGAGAAAGAAAACCCAAGCATAGCTTGGAATATGGCATATAGAGAAAATATTTATAGTGATGATCTTATAGATATGATGGTTTTATAGTGGATTATCTAGAGATAATGATAATCTAGAGGTAACCTAGAGGTAGTGAACTTGAGGTAGTGATCTAGTGGAAGTGATCCATAAACAAATATCTAGAGGTAGTGACCCAGAGGCGAAACCAATTGTAATGACCTAGAGACACAGATCCAGAGGTGACTCAAATGCATTGATTCAAAGGCAAACACAAATTATTTATCCAAACATAATAGATTATTAGTTGAAGGTTGAAGAGAAAGAAGAATTAGAGATTGAAGGTAAAAATCCTTCCTACCAAATAATGTAATACAGGGGGTGTTGAAGATATTACATTATTTGACCCCCTTGCAATATTAGTTTTTGGTAGATGATTTATATTTGTATAATGTATGTATCAATATGGGATAAAATGTAAAGTATCAAGAGAGTATAAAGGGTCACTTGAGAGCCTTGTCTTTATGAGAGGAATATGAAAGGTTGCATCTCTCGGATGAAAGAGGAGAGCAAAGTTAGAGAACTAAAAAGTTATGAAAAAGGATCTATTGAAGGAAAAACTCCATGCAATGTAACCAATCTGTATCATTAATGTAATCTCTATATATTGTGTTATTTTGAGTTATATTATGTGAGATATTGTTGTTCATTGTTATGAGAGATTGTTGATATTTTTAGTAGCATTGATTTGTTTCATTCTTGATCCTAGAATAATTTTATTATGAGTTAATCCATTAGGAAAGCTAATAGAAGAATAATTGAATGTGATATGACCCTAACCCCATGAAAATAAAAAGAGATCCACTAAAAATGATACCCCATTTATAGGTCCATCCCCCACATAATACATGACCAAATATTATTTGATCTCATGGATTGTAGTCCATAAAGTGTACTTTAATCCGCTATACAAGATAATAATTGAAAATAAATGTTAGATGAAAATTAGGCAAGAAAGTAGTGGTTGTAGAGCTAGAAAAGGTGTTGGGAGTGAACTTCTTTGACATTGAATCAAAGAGGTACAAAGGGAGGCATCAAAGGATAAAATAAAAGACTTAAAAATCAAGAAAATCCATGGCGCCACATGACAAGGCATCAAAATTAGCATCAAGATCCTAGTCCCAAAGATCTATGGAAACACCAAGTGGAGTATATTGAGTAAATTGCATTCTTTTGTAAATTTGAAACATGCCTAAGAATATATTATCATATTGGACCATATCTAGAAATATAGGGTAATAAAATATGAAGATACAATGATTCAAGAAAATATGCATTCCCTAAGGAATGGCACACTCTTATAGCATATTACATTTGTAGGAGAAAAGACCCTCAAATGAATTGAAACTAGTGTTAAATAAGTAAATAGATGGAATATTTTTTATACATATATAAAGCCATAGGATTTTTTATACAAATAAAATCATAGATATGGTATAATTTTGATGTGCCATATATTGAGCACTTAGATAATCTCATTAAATAAATTGAATAGTTAAAGTTAGGTCTGCAATATATAGTCCCTAGATTAAACAACACAAATAAAAGAAAAATTCAGTGCTTTAGATATTCAGCTCCATAACCCCCCATATGAATGTCCTTAAATAAAACCCTTAATCAATGTAATTTGCAATGTTTATAAATCCAAGAAAAAACACCCCTCTCATCTATATTGACTTTGATTTGTATATTTTAAAAAACATGAAAGAAACATTGTATATGATAATATTTGTGATAGTTACGATCAGATTGACAATTATTGTAGAGGAAAATATGCTTTAGGGGATCTCAATAATAAATTACAAAATAATGGAGGATATTCATAACAATCCAAACTATTAGTAAAACTAGAAAATTATGCCAATGCATAATGCCTACCACCAAGTAAAAGTGGTGGTGCCAACCAATTCAGTCTATCAGCAAAATCAAGTGGTGTCATGATAACTACATGGACTATTTAATACTAACAAAGTGCATAAGGATAAAGGAGCTAGTGGTGTTAAAAATTTATGCTAATTCAAATTGAATTGTCAATCACTTGAGAAAGATCTACATCATCCTAGATGAAGAAGAGGACAAAGCATTTAGATTTAAAATAAGGTGTCCAACTAAATAACTTGACATCAATTAGATTGTTGGAAGAATAAAAAATAGTGATCAAGGGTATTACTAACAACACCATGGTCACTATAATATTTGGTGCCAACACTAATCGAAAAGGGATAGAGTTATTTGTATAGAAAGTAGTGCCAAAGAATAAATCTAAACACCCTAACCCTGAGATACATTAAGATGTGATAAAACCAACCAAACAATGAATCAATAAAATATAGGATCTAAAGAATAGGATATTGTCACATGAATATAATCGAGTAGTGCATTAAATGTTAGAACTTGAGGATAGGTAGAACTAGAACAATAGACATCAATGTCTAGAAGGTTTGGTATAGGACTTAGAGTAGGAGAAGTAGAGGTCCTCAAAGAAATAGATAGGGTATTTTGAGGTAATTTTCTCCTAGATATATTGAAAGTATTTGATCTTATAGGAATCACAAGGTTGGATATATAGACCAGCCTTGATAATGTTGATAACCTTGATAAGGTTTAATAATATTGGAACTAGAATAATGTTGACATATCTAAATATCGCCATCTATGGTAGAAAACCTAGATAATATTTTAATATCTAGGGTAAGGTAAATGAGTTGAGATGACTTCAAAAATATTAGTTAAGGAAGAAGGAAATAATGTTGCTTGGTGCATAAATTATAAAATTTATTATGAAAATTGTCATTTAAAATCTTGGTGTCGATGAAAATATCATCCCTAGAACAACCTAGATTCATATGGGAAGTCCATTACTTAAGCTTCTAAGATATACAATTGTGTTGGTAGATTGTTAGACCATTTATAGATGGGGTAGAAGTAAATGTTCTAGGAAGTACCTTCCAATTGGATTTTGACATCATTAATATGGTAGAGGAGGGTACTTTACCATACAAATATCTTCTAAATTTAGAGTGGTAGATAGCAATGGAACATTTGATAACAATAATAAAGAGCAAAAAAAATAGAGAAATATTAGTGCATATCCTCCTGGAAATGTGAATGATTGACACTAAATCTGAAAAAGTGTTTCTATTTTATGTCATATGGCATCCTACTTAGGCGCACATCTACCACATGTCCAAGATTTTTACTAATGGTGGAATTTACTCTAACATATTTTCAACAAATTTCAAGGATCGGCATGGGTTGTTGGATGAGAAATCAATGACTAACATAACTTGGGAAACCTCTTTTTGCCTGCTTTTCTAGAAAAGAGCACTTGTTTTTCATTACAATATCAATGATTTGCATTGCTTTAAAAACCTTTTGCCCTTTAATTTTGTAAATTGACACTTATCGTTGATTAGAGGAATCAACAATGTGCACAGTCTGACTACCTTTACAAAATGCCTTTCCTCTAGAAACCAATGCTCGTTATGGATTTGGAAAATGTTAGGTACTTAGGGATAGGAATATGGACACCATGTGGTATAAATCATTATAATGTAACCATTATTTATTGTAAGTAGGAGTTATTACTAATTATGAGTTAATAATAATGTAAATGTTACTTTATTAGGAATTATTAGTAATGATGTAACAATTACTTTATTGTAAGCAAGTCATTGGTTTGGGATTGATTCCATAGTGGAGGGCTCACATGGTCACCATGTATGCAACTATTGTCAGCTTAACTAAGTGAGGAAGGACCAATCTGTAGGTATTGGCTTTGCTACATTTTGATCAATGGTGGGATGTTATTGGGATATCATGAAAAATGTTCAGGAAGATGATGTTGGTCATAGATTGTTATAATCAAATGGCTTGCATGGTTTTTATGACTTGAATGCCTTTTCATTATTTTTAAAACTTTGTGGACTGCTATCGAATCTACCACATGTCCAATATTTTTATTAATTGTGGAATTTCCTCTAGCATTTTTTTCAACTTCAAGGATTGGCATAGGTCATTGGATGAGAAATCAATGACCAACATAACTTGGGAAACCTCTTTTTGGATGCTTTGCTAGAAAGGGTACCCGTTGCTCATTACAAGATCAATTATATGCATTGCTTTAAGAACATTTTACCCTTCAATTTTGTAAATCGAAATTCATCATTTATTAGAGGAATCAACAATGTGTGTTGCTTGATTGCCTTTACAGAATACCTTTCCTCTAGAAACCAGTGCCCATTGTGGATCTGAAATATGCTAGATACGTAGGGATAGGAAAATGAACACTAAGTGGTATTGCTCATTAAGATGTAACCATTATTTTATTGTAAGTAGGATTTATTAATAATGATGAGTTAGTAATGATGTAACTATTACTTTGTTAGGAGTAATTAGTAATGATGTAACAATTACATTATTATAAAAGTTACTAGAGTAAGGGAAAATAAGAATGTATATAAAGTTAGGAGTAAATAAGGAAGAACATGAAGTATTATTTGTAGAATTATTGGCTCATGGAGTTGGAGATCTTGTGGATTGGATTCCTTCTAATAAGGAGCATTGTATGGTGTTGCCCTACCTCAATGGTATTATCTCTATTTTATTATGGATTGTTATTGTGGAATGTATTTGTGGATGCATGTTTGATAATTTTACATATTGGTGAAATATTTCTATTAATGAGGAGATGGTTATAATTTTGGTATGAAATCAATGATTTTAACAAAGTGGGGTTGTTTTTGCAAAGCTAGGGCACATATTTTCATAAAATTTCACATATCGTGGGGGCCATTTTTTTTCTAGTAGTCGCTTTAGAATATTTTAGTTTCATCATGTAGATAGTTTTGAGTACTACAAAAGTACTACTCATTTGTTAAATTTATTTTAGTTTCATCATGTAGATAGTTTTGAGTACTACAAAAATGACTACTCATTTGTTAAATTTTGATAAGTATTGAGAAATTTATGGTTGTTTGAAGTTGAGGTATTTGTATTTTTTTTGTAATGCAATTTTTTTCAAAAGAAAAAAAATCATATTAAATTTTTTAGTAGTCATTTTTAGAATATTTTTGCACCAACATGTAGATTATTTTGAGTACTACAAAAATAACTACTCACTTGTTAAATTCTAATAAGTATTGAGGGAGTTACAACTATTGAAAGTTGGGATTTTGATGTTGTTTTTGGGGTTGCATGAAAAATTCATGCAAAGACAAAAAAAAACATAACTCTCAGTTTGGATAAACAAAAAATTTATTGTTTGTTTTGTTTTGAAGAAAATTTATAGATTTAATTGTTTGAAGAAAGAAATAAATGAGATCTCAAAAATTTTAATTTTTGAGAATTTTTGGTTATTTAAAACCCTAAGCTGCTTTAGAAAAAAAATCATGGAGTTGCCAATATTCACTAGAGAGGATGATAGTGATGGTAGGGAATGGTGGAAAATTTATAAGTCTTCAAAATATTCTAATTTTTAATGGATATGTGAGCTTTATACTTATTTACAAGGGAAAACCTTATCTTGATTTATGGAATTTGCTAATGCCCATAATTTTACATACACATGGGAAGAAGTTAAAGTTGTATTTTTAAGCAAACAAAAATCGCAAGAAAAAATAATAATATGTAGACAAAAAAATACATCTTTGGTATCCGATAGAGCAAACCATGAAAAAAAAATTGTTGAAATGTAAAAATTTTATTTTACAAGTTCATGGTTGCACGCAAAAGAAAAACATTATTGTCTCCATAAAACCTAACAAGAAACATAACTTCATCAGTAGGAACTTTGCAAATAGTTTGCAAGTTCCAACTACAAAAATTAAGAACATAAAGCTTGAGGATGATGATGTTCAAATTTTTGAAGATCCTCATCTATCCCATACTTGGGTAGCACCTTGAGGTAAACAGGGATAATCCTCGCTTATCCCATCATGCAACATAGTCCAAAAATAGTGGTTCTCACCACTACCATAATTGCTCTCCAAAACATAAACATAAAAACATAGAGTAGTAAGGATAGGGTCAAAATTCTCATCATACTTTGGTTGAGAATTTGATTCCCCAAATATTTATACAAAATTAACAAATAAAATCCAAAACACCCCTAATCCTTAAATTTGTAAGGATCATACTACACATCTTTGAAAAGGATGGGTAGTCATCATCAAGGCCTAAAATATCAATCCCATTGGACTATGGAGTGAATCTCCATCGAGGCTATAGATGCTTGACTGGCGGTGGAGTAATCTCATGCGAGGCGACATGTCTCTCTCATAAAAAGAGAGACGTCTGACCGCACATAAGGATAGGCTAGCCTCGGGTCATCCCCATAAAAGGTCACGCCTAATTTACTCATAATGGGTTAATGAACCTCACATGCACACACACTAGTGCTTGATTGGATAGGGTCATTTTCATGCTCAATATTTGGTAATTGAACCTCACTCGCACACATATTTGGTCCTAAAGAAAGTTAGACAACCTTAGTGAGTTTGGTTTAGGACACTAGTATGTTTGATTCTTTGAAAATCCTGCAATATTCATTCCATATCAACATCCATATCTCATTTCATATCAACATCCATATCTTCTTCCATATCAACATCCACATCTTCTTTCATGTCAACATCCATATCTTCATAGTAAGTCAAGTTGCAGAACTCCACAAAATTTGGTACACCCAGTTGCAAAACAATGGACAACAAAAATGGCCAATAAAATTTTTGAACTATAAAATATTATACGAACAACATGCATGCCTAGCATATAATTTGCATTCATTCACAAATATCTTGCATTAATCAGCATTACACACTCATTAGCATTCCACATTCATTTACCATTAGCTTACATAAATCATCCATATAAACATTATGTATTTACATCATAATTAGCTTGCATTAATCATCCATGACACATGCATTAAAACATTTTTATAAAACATGCATTGCATTCACATAAAACATTCACACAAACAATAAGACAAAGATAAAAGCCATGTATATATATTTAAGGTCACATGTACAATAGATGCCAAAAAGGCTACAAAGGAGCACCAAGGCTCATATACAAAATAGTGCATCTAAGCACTAAGCTAATTTCCAATCGAGCCACCCTATGTAGCCCCACCTTCTTCAAAAGCCATCAATCCTCTCTCATCAGCTTCTCCCACATCCCAATAATGTATGGAGAGAACCGATGTCGAGTCTCTATCATTCACAACTATAACAATACACAATTTATCATTATTAAAATTCAAAAATTCCAAAAAAAAGACTTAAATGTTCTTTTTTCACAAAAGAAAGAAATTTTACCAAAGAAAATTGTACCTCGGCCCCAACAGAAGGAGTCAATCCCTCCACAACCATAGCTTCCATGCAAATTTTCACCACCATCACCTCACTCCCAAATCCACTCCACTCCTCAGATGCAGCTCCTCAAAGTTGGAAACGCACAAATGAGCCTAGAAACTAATTTCCAAAGCTATTTATAGCTTTACATGGTGCATTAAGGCACAGGCTAGAACCTATAGCCCACAGGCTCGCCTGGGTGCATGCAGGTGCACCCAAGCGCACATGGGAGTCTATGGGACGCAACAAGCTCAGCCGAGCGTCTGGCGCTAAAATCACGTAAAGGCAAAATCGATCAAAACAATAGCTCCCCTCATCCAAATAATACCAAATTTCATACACACATCATAAAATTGGGTTTTGTAAAAACAAATTATTTTGCATTCATTTTTTGCGAAAACAAACCAAATATTTCATATACACATATCACATTACAAAACACATCAAGCGAAGTCAAATTTTCACAAACCCAACATTCCACACTTCTAAATTATTTTTCCATCATCCCATAAAATTTCGTGAAATTTGGAGTTGATTTGACCACTAAATCATTTATTTCTAAAGGCGCAAAATGAACCACTAAAAATGCAACAAAACGGAAATCAAAAATCATTCAACTCCACAATAATTGAAATCACAACATGGATTCATAAAATATTCTTCCATCGGCATCTTTCATAAATCATGCATCGTGCATCACATTTTTTCAAATTTATGTAGTCGGTAAGCGAACCTCGTATCTAGTGGGTTATTCTATAAACTTGGCGATTACAACAATAGTAATCCATGCAATTTGATAAGATGAATAATCTACAATAAGGACACTTGACCATGATCATCATCCATTATATCATCATCAAAGATCATAATCACATTGGCTACTTCATATTTTGGAGTGAAACTTTGCCAAGAACAATCTGCACAATTATTGTCATTGATGGCCTCTTTCGTGGGGCTTAACACATGAAAAACAACTCAAACTTCATCATGTTATTTAAAAACCTAATTATAGAAACTCACTAGGATGATTTGTGTGCAGAAGTCACCAGCAAACTATCCACGGTTCTGTCATCTGCATCATCATGCTTGCATATCAATGGTGTCAAAGAGCACACTATTCAACAGTATTGAATCACCCCCAAATTTGGGACAACCATATTTGATTTTGATTCTCCCACAATGGGATACATATTACATGATCATGACATCTACATTTGATTAAAACCCCTTTTTCACCGTTGGGGCAAGAATGGTATCACATCATTCATCATCTAAAAAATATCTTGGTATTACACACCAACCTCCTTTCTTCAACTGTTGGGGCAAAAATGGTATCGCATCATCATTTATCAACAAACATCATGGTATTATACACCAACCCCCTTTATTCAACCGTTGGGGTAAAAATGGTATCTCATTTCACATCATCATCATGGTACTCTACATCAACCCCCTTCCTACCATTGGATCAAAATAGTATTAAATTTTACATCAGTCATATCTTCCACAACATTTTACATCATCTATAATCACATTGTATCTCACATCATTCATTCATTATTTGCACATATTTCATCACTTGCACAAGTTCATTTTCAATTGGCTCATAAGAATATTCTCATTCGCCAATTGAGGGGGTAAGCTACGCAAAATTCCAAAATTCTTTGTTCTTTTGTCTTCAACGATAGTGCTCAAATCCAACAAGCAAAGCTACTTCTATGCCCACAACCTAGGCAGGTGTCTCATATTTTTGCACCATATTGTGTCTCATGCAACATGGTACAAAAATGGGTATCTATAGACACCAAATTACAGCCATTAATCCTCCATCCTAACCACCCCACCACCCACTTTTCCACCATACACCTTTACCGCCATCCATTTAGCCACTTGTAGCCCTTCCCACCTTCAAAAGACCCACTTTAGCCCTTTCCCTCCATTCCCTAACCCAATTGGGCTTATTTTAATATTATTTTATATTATTTTATATTTAATATAATATTTTATATTATATTATAATATACTTATTATAAAATATGTATTTATAAACCCAATTAACCATAGCCGTCCGATCTAATCTAATCTCCACCATCCATATTCATTAATCCATGCCACATCTAAAGTGTAATCTCAGCATTAGGATTTGATTTAATCTTAGCCACATGATTAAAATTATAAGGCAAAAACCCTAAGTAAACCCTAAGCTAGATTATAAATAAGAGCACTCATAAAGCTCAAACACTAGTTTTGTGCCCTAGAGATACTATTGAAGAAATCCTCACGAGATAGAAGGTTATAGAGATCTAAAGACCGCCATTGCCAAATCCACTTAGGAGAGTTTATTCATAGTCTTAACTTACCCTAGGATTCTTTCATTCTAGCTATTCCTTATAGTCTACCTCCATCTGTGTCATTCATCCTCGCTATCAAAATCTGCCACCATACCCGATCTACTATAACACAGGTGCACTCCTAAGCCTGCTCCATTGATCTGTTGTTGCTGCTAGGGCATCCAATCAAGTGACAATCACAGAATAATTATCATCCAAGCAAGGTAAATCAGTTTATTTATTATTTTATTATGCAATCTGTAGGTTTTCATGTGTTGTTTTGATTTATTAACAGTTAGGATTTTATTAATATATGAGGGCCTCATAATGTGGAGCCCTCACAGGTGTTACTGATATCTTTGGTTGTTTGTGTATTTGCAGATCTACAAGTTATTATTATTTTTGGATAACTGTTGAATTTTGAGTGGCCCGACATTGAATACTTGAATCCCACTCACTCTTTTGGGAGCAAAGCACTCTGAAGACATGCCACCATTATAGCTAGGGTTTTGGAGAACCCTAAAAATCAGTATTTATTGTATCATAAACATTCTGTCAAGACAGAATTCATTGTTGTTGGACATTTTGAGTCCCTAAGATAAAAGTTGTCATTGATGTCAAAAGGACCTATGTAAGTAAGCACTATGATTTTTCTCCACAAAGAGCTTCATGAGAAGCAAAGGTTTTGATCAAAGGTTCAATAAGGGATTCATGGCATTTGGTTCCAAAAGGAGTTTCAAGGAAAGCTTAGAAAATTATTTTTATGAAAATGAAAGTAAAGGTTTTATTTAAAACCATGGATGGCAGATTTAAAATGGGTTTTTCTTAAGACCCAAGTTAGCTTTTTGTTTCATCGAAAAGGGTGCCCCGGTGATGGAGAAATTTAATTTTAAACGTTTAGTTTAAATTTTAATTTATTTAAAATTTTAGTTTTAATTTTAAAATTAAATAAAAGAGTTTTTCTGCCATGTCTGCCGACATCATATATTTTATCATGCAAAGGTTTGAATATTTAAATGGGTTGATTTTATTAACCAAGTAGGTGACAAGAAATATTGTCCACATTCGATTATCCCCTCCTTCGCAATCGTCGATTCCCCCTTCCGATTTTGTTTGCACACTACACGTGGAACAAGGGAGAAAGTTTCAAGGCATAGGTGGAGAGGACGGAAATATAAGTCTCAAAGGCTTAAATCCTCCATGTAGGAGACCTAGCCCACATGGTAGACGGAGAATGCACTAATGCGCACGATGAGGAGGAACGCGGGGTCGAAACCACCTGAAGCCATTTTGCAAGGTATGCCATAATTTGATCACCGAAATTTTTAGGTGCATGAAATATTTCAAATTTGCTAAGGTTGTGTTAAGCATCAATTTTCACGGAGAGTATAGTGGATTTAATTTTTGCATATGGCTAAGGTTTGATATTTGATTAATGTGGGATATTGCCTAAGAATTCTCTGTGATTATTTTTTTTAAGTTCAAAAGTATTGAAAGGAAGGATATAAAATATTTGAGTTATTTTATGGTATAAGTGGTTTTTGGAGTAACAAGGTTATGCAATGTTTTGATTTATTTTATTTTATGGTACAAGTGGTTTTAGGAGTGATAAGGAAGTTGTGCATTAATTCTTAAGAAGGTTTTCTAATTAAAAGCCTTGGTGAATATTATTGTGAAGTGGAGTAATGTTGATTATTTTATGATCTTCTAACCCTTGTGAGGATTGGCAAAAGAATATTGTGATTGTGGCAGATTTCCAAAGAGGCTTCTTCATCTTCATAAAAGGTATGGGCACATTCTCCTATTTATTGATTATGGTGGTTGATTATAAAATACCTTTAGAGTGAAAAGGATTGATTGTGGTTTCCTTTTCAAAAGTGATTGATTTAATACTTCAAGGTTTTCTGGATTGAGAGTTGTGATTAAACCCTGTTTTATAAGCATTGTTGTTGAAGCCAATTGGTTATGCAAAGAACTTGAACTTGAGTTAGAAAAGAACATGAGTATCATTGTTATGTGAGATTTGTGGTTGAGGATTGTTGGAAACATTTTGAGTTGGTTGATACATGCTTGGACTAGGGTTTGTGAGAAAGGGTTGTTCATTGAGATTGATTTGAGTTGAGATTGGGATTTTAGTATAGAACATATTGAGTCTCTAACAATTCTCTTTATGCTTCTATGAGATTGATTTGAATTGAGATTAGGGGATCAGCATCTCCTTTGGAAAGAGGTCCATAAATATTTTAATTGGGAAGGATTCCCAAAATAGATTGATTGAGAAAATTTTAGTAAAATATTTTCCCCGTGGAGTAACGCACATTGGGTGAACCACATAAATTGTGGTGTCTCTTTTTTGTATGGTGTTTTGTGCATTGCTTTGATTATTGCTATTGATACTGCTATATATACAATGCATAATATTGAATTGAAAGAAAAAGTAAAAAGTGATCTTATACTGTTCACCCCCCCTCAGTATAAGCTTGTGTTCTTCAATTGTACAAACTGAGTTTTTCAGTTCCCCTCCATTATTCAAATATAATCCATTTTGTGCAATTGTCTTTATTTTGTCAGATTTGTTTATTTTTGTTATTGCATAGTATCATGCTTTTTGGTTCACACTTTGATTATTGTTATTGATATAACCATTGATAATATTAGAAAATATTATTTTAGAAATAAAAGTAAAAGTTGATCTTATATTGTTCAACCCCCCTCTCAGTGTAAGCCTGAGTTCTTTGATTGGTATCAGAGTGGGTTCCTTTGAAAGAGTCTAACAACTTAAAGAAAGATATTACAAGAACACAGATAGCATCTCATAATGGATCTTCATAAAATAATGTACCATTGTTCAATGCGAAAAATTATGGTTTTTGGAGCATAAGAATGAAGACTTACTTGATGGCACAAGGATATGAGATATGGCAAGCAGTTGAATATGGGTTCACATCTACAGCTAATCCTCCCATAGATAAATATGGTAAGCTCTAGCATGTGAATAATTCCAAGGCTATGAATGGAATTACGTGAAGCAGAATTTGTGAAAGTTATGCATTGCAAATCAGCAAAAGAGATATAGGAAAAATCGAATCAAACATATGAGGGAGATAAAAAGGTCAAGAATATAAAATTTAAAAAATCACAAGAAAAGGTTTGAAGATTTGAATATGGAAGATGAGGAAGATATTGCTACATACTTGCTTCATGTGGATGAGGTTGTTAATACCATGCATGGACTTGGATTTGAAATTGAATATTCCAGTGTTGCTCAAAAGGTAGTAAGGTCACTCCCTATGAGGTATGATGGAAATGTTTCAGTTATAAAAGAGATGAGAAATATTTAAAAAATGACTATGGATGAGTTACATGGAATTCTCACAGCTTATGATATGAGAATAGTAAAGGATCCCAACTCCAAGAAAGAGGTAGCTCTCAAAGCATCAAAGAAGACAAAAGATAAGAAACCAGAATCAAGTGATGTGTCAAGCAATGATGGAGAAGCTAACTATGGGAGACGAAACAAGGAATCAAGAAAGAACAAAGGTATGAAAACAATGAAATTTTTTAATTATCGTAATTTTGATCACTATGCATCTAACTATCCAAAATTTGGAAGCAGTAGAAGTGAAGAGAAACAGGATCATAAGAAAGAGGAAGCAAGAAAATCCAGATATAAAAAGAAAATTAGATATGGACAAGGTAAGCATGAAAATAAGTTTTTTCAAGGGCACAAGAAGAGTTTCTATGTTAATAAGGCAATCAAGGTTTCAAGTGATAGTGATGAAAGACCCTCGGATAGTGAAGAATAAGAGATTCTATTTTTGGCAATAGAAGAGAAAGAAAATGCTCCTATTGAAGATAAATCTGAAAAGTATGAAGATGCCCTTGAAGACCAAGAAGTAGAGAAAGATTCAAAAAATTAAGAGGAAGGCACAGTCTCCTATTGATTTATTATGGTGGTTGATTATAAAATACCTTTGGAGTGAAAAGGATTGATTGTGGTTTCCTTTTTGAAAGTGATTGATTTAAAGCTTCAAGGTTTTTTGGATTGAGAGTTGCGATTAAACCTTGTTTTATAAGCATTGTTGTTGAATCCAATTGGTTATGCAAAGAACTTGAACTTGAGTTAGAAAATAATATGAGTATCATTGTTATGTGAGATTTGTGGTTGAGCATTGTTGGAAACATTTTGAGTTGGTTGATACATGCTTGGACTAGGGTTCGTGAGAAAGGTTTGTTCATTGAGATTGATTTGAGTTGAGATTGGGATTTGAGTATAGAGCATATTGAGTCTCTAAAAATTCTCTTTATGCTTCTATGAGATTGATTTGAATTGAGATTAGGGGATCAGCATCTCCTTTGGACAGAGGTCCATAAACATTGTAATTGGTAAGGATTCCCAAAAGAGATTGATTGAGAAAATTTTAGTAAAATATTTTCTCCATGGAGTAACCCACATTGGGTGAACCATGTAAATTGTGGTGTCTTTTTTTTGTATGGTGTTTTGTGCATTGCTTTGATTACTGCTATTGATACTGCTATCTATACACTACATAATATTCAATTAAAAGAAAATGTAAAAAGTGGTCTTATATTGTTCACCCCCCTCAGTATAAGCTTGTGTTCTTCAATTGTACAAAAGGATTTTTTCAGCTCCCCTCCATTATTCAAATATAATCCATTTTGTGCAATTGTCTTTATTTTTTCAGATTTGTTTATTTTTGTTATTGCATAGTATCGTGCTTTTTGCTTCATACTTCGATTACTGTTATTGATATTACCATTCATAATATTAGATAATATTATTTTGAAAATAAAAGTAAAATTTGATCTTATACTGTTCAACCTGTGTTCTTCAATTGGTATCAGAGTGGGTTCCTTTGGAAGAGTCTAACAACTTGAAGAAAGAGATTACAAGAACACAGATAGCATATCATAATGGATCTTCATCAAATAAGGTACCATTGTTCAATGGAAAAAATTATGCTTTTTGGAGCATAAGAATGAACACTTACTTGATGGCACAAGGATATGAGATATGGAAAGCAGTTGAGGATGGGTTCACACCTACAACTAATCCTCCCACAAATAAATATGGTAAGCTCTAGCATGTGAATAATTCCAAGGCTATGAATGGAATTACATGAAGCAGAATTTGTGAAAGTTATGCATTGCAAATCAGCAAAAGAGATAGGAAAAATCGAAGCAAACATATGAGGGAGATAAAAAGGTCAAGATGACAAAATTAAAAAATCACAAGAAAAGGTTTGAAGATTTGAAGATGGAAGATGAGGAAGATATTGCTACATACTTGCTTCATGTGGATGAGGTTGTTAATACCATGCATGGACTTGGATTTAAAATTGAATATTCCAGTGTTGCTCAAAAGGTAGTAAGGTCACTCCCTATGAGGTATGATGGAAAGGTTTCAGTTATAGAAGAGATGAGAGATATTTAAAAATTGACTATGGATGAGTTACATGGAATTCTCACAACTTATGATATGAGAATAGTAAAGGATCCCAACTCCAAGAAAGAGGTAGATCTCAAAGCATCAAAGAAGACAAAAGATAAGAAACCAAAATCAAGTGATGTGTCAAGCAATGATGAAGAATCTAACTATGGGAGAAGAAACAAGGACTCAAGAAAGCACAAATGTATGAAAACAGTGAAATGTTTTAATTATGGTAATTTTTATAACTATGCATCTAACTATCCAAAATTTGGAAGCAGTAGAAGTGAATAGAAACAGGATCATAAGAAAGAGGAAGTAGGAAAATCCATATATAAAGAAAATTAGGTATGGACAAGGTAAGCATGAAAATAAGTTTTTTCAAAGGCACAAGAAGAGTTTCTATATTAATAAGGCAATCAAGGTTTCAAGTGATAGTGATGAAAGACCCTCAGATAGTGAATAAGAAGAAATTCTATTTTTGGCAATAGAAGAGAAATAAAATGCTTCTATTGAAGAAAAATATAAAAAGTATGAAGATGCCCTTAAAGACCAAGAAGCAGAGAAATATTCAAAAAATGAAGAGGAAGGCATAGTGGTTCTAGAAGCTGAACTTATTATTGCTCTCAAATAATTGAAAAAGGTTAGAAAGTAGAATTCAATACAGGGCTCAAGCTCAAGAATGTGAGAAAGAAAAATAAAAGCTTATACAAGACCTGACAAACTCAATAGCTAAGGCAAGGAGACTTAAATAGGTCACGAGTGAAAATTTATAAGTAAAAGAGTCAAAATGTGAAAGATTAGAACATGATATAGTTTCACTAAGGATGGAAGTGAAAGATTCTAAGGATAAGCTACACAAGTTTGGTAAAATTTCAAAGACTTTGGATAAGATTATCAATGCACAAAGATCTTTATCTATCAAAATAGGACTTGGTTTTGAATAAGGACAAGGGAAACAAGAAGAAGGGTTAAGCTCAAGCTCAAAATAAGAGGAAGTTTCAGAGGAATAGAGTGAAGAAGAAATTGAGACTTATAAGTTGAAGAATATAAGCTTCACTAAGAAAGTAAAAAATTCACAAACAAGAAATAGGGGTCATCATAGAGAAGGAATATAAAGAACTAAGAGACCAGTGGGCTCAAGACAAGAAATTTTCAAAGGACATTGTTTTTCATGTAATCGATTTTGTCACAAGACTATCCATTGCAGGACTCGTGAAAAGGAGTATGACCTCATTAAAAGGAATGTCAAATGTTTCAAATATGGATACTTCTTCCAAGGGTATTGCTACTCTTGTAATCGCTTTGGTCATAAAGTGATCCAATGTAGGGTTCATGACATAAATGAGTATGGTTTCGCCAGGAGGAACTTCAAGATATTTGCACCTTCTAAGAACCACAACATTAAATGTTATAAGTAAAATAATCTAGGGCATAAGGCCAAGTGGTGCAGAACAAATATTCCAAAGCTTCCAAAGAAATGCAAGAATAGGGACACTCAAAAGGATCAAAATTGTATGTTGAAAAAGAAGGCTGACAAAGAAAAAGAGCATTGTATGCTAGGAGTAGAGATACTCCCACCCCAAAATTAATCACCTCAAGGAGAGGTGGGGAGGGGGTTGAGTTAAGAGTCCTATATTTAGCCCCAAAAGGATTCTCTTTTCCATTGATTTCAAAGGGGGGTAGATTTAAGTAAGGGGGAGAGCATTCAGTCAGGGGGAGCAGTTTCTCAGGAGGAGCAGATTTGGAATCCAGTGGTTGGAAAAAGGAATTTTTAGTAAGGGTTGCCATCAATGACAAAGGGAGAGACTTTTGGAAAGTTGAGTACTTTGGTTATCATTGTTGTCAAAGGTGCATAGTCATTGATGTCAAAGGTTACTATGCTATGAAAGTAAGGCAAGGTTCTCTCCAAATAACTTGGGACCATGAGTTCTAAGTAAATGAATAAATTGTTTGAAGAAAGTTTGAAGACCCAAGTTTAAGACTATGTGCAAAGAAAGCAAGTGACTAAGGCTTAAAGGGGACAATATTATAATATTATAATATCTAGGCCAAAACGGCCTTTTAAAAATGAGTTTTTAAAGTGCCATGGACAAAGGTTTAAAAAAGAGTTAAGTTGGCAAAGGACTAAGTTAAAATATTATTTAACACCAAGGTTAAATAATATTTAACACTAAGGTTAAATATTAAATAAATAATAATAATAAAATTTGTATTATAAAATGGTGCCAAAATTTGAATTTGCATGGAGGTATTTTTAAAAGTTGAGCCGACATCCAAATTCAAGGGGTAAAAGTGTATAAAAGGGTTAATGTTTTGCAAGCCAAAGTTTTTTATCATCCCCGAAAATTAATATCTTATATTTGATATTCATTCAGTAAGCGATGGGTGCACAGAAAAGCTTTTTTGAATTTCGAGGGTAGTAAGTAGTTAAGATGGAGGGTGCTCGATTTCATCTGATGTGGGTGGATAGCCTAGTTGGCAAGCTTAGCTTATAGAGTGCATTGCAGGTAGTAGGTTTGATGTTTGAATCGTGGGAGTCCTTTTTACTTGGTTGAGGATTTTGCACTAGTTTTGGTGAAGTAGGAGCACGTGATCCTTTGTGCTTGTGTGGATGGCTAGCCCTCACGGTTTTCACCCTTGTGCTAGGATGCTGGGCCAGCGAGGAGTTGCAGGTTCGAGTAGTAGCGGTAGTGCTTGGGGCAAAGTATATTTTTAGGTATGCATATGGTGCTTTACTTAGAGAGTTATAAGAGTTAATTAATTTTTATTATTTTGATGTGAAATTACTAGGGAGTCATAAGGTGTTCATTTTAATTTTAATTTTTGAATTAA
This sequence comes from Wollemia nobilis, assembly GCA_028583015.1. Taxonomy (NCBI): domain Eukaryota; kingdom Viridiplantae; phylum Streptophyta; class Pinopsida; order Araucariales; family Araucariaceae; genus Wollemia; species Wollemia nobilis. The sequence continues at coordinate 55,530 of JAQPPZ010013514.1, forward strand.
AAATGGGATAGCTTGGAGTAATTAAGGTTGAATTAAAAAGGAGTTTTTGTTAAGTGTTTTGTATGGTAAATGAGATCAATGATGCTATGGTCTTGTTGAAAAATTGAGGTGCATTAAATTATTTTATTTTAAGTATGAGGTATAAGGTGTATAAGAAATTTATGTGTGTAATTTGTGGTTTTGTTGGGTTGAATTTTATTTTTCAATATTAGGAGTAATAAGGTGTGATAAGTTACTTGATATTTTATTATGATTCTTGCATTGTGAAAGGAAGATATGAAAGGTTTTATTGGATGTTAATGCTTCATTTTTTAGGATAAAAGAAGAGTGATCGAATATCAAATTCAGATTTCATTAAGAATTTTTGAAGGTAAAAGCTCATGTGGATGTTTTGAGAAAGTATCTTGCAATCTAACCCTTGAAGTGGCATTACAAAATAAATTGTTTGTGAGACAATTTTTGAAGACATATCTCCATAAGAGCAAATTAAGAGGTTTGGGCACTTCACTCCTTGTTTAAATTGTTTGTTGAAGTGAATATTTTGGAACATAATGTGGAGTGAAAAGGATTGTTTGATAAGCATTGTTGGAAATATTTGAGTTAGGATTTGTACTTCATTGTTGAATATTTTGGAAACATTTGGAATAGAATTTGAGAACAATTTGTGCTTCTATTATTGGAAGAGTTTAAGAAATTTGTGCTAGAGATTGTGAACTACTTGTGCTAGGGTTGAAGACAAGTTAGTGCATCTTTGTAAAATATTTTGAACATTGGTTTGAGAGATATTGATTGCAATTGTGGAAGTGTTTGAGATCAATTTTGTGAAGAAAAATTGTACATTAGTGTGATTGATCTTTGAGAGAAAATTTACAAGAAAGATAGATCAGTTTTGTGAAACAAGTTATACATTGTTTTGATTTGATTTGAAAGGGATTTTGCAAGAGAAAGAGATTGGTTGATTGAGTACAATATTTGTGAGTGTGAAACATATTGAGTTTTTGATAGAGCATAGCATTCTCTATATGTTCCAAATGTTAAACAAATTCTAAGTAGAATTTGTCTGTGTGAAGAAAGCTTTTCTGAAAGAGATTTAAGTTGTGTTTTGTATTTTATATTTGGAAATATTTAAAGCAGGTTTTATGAGCAGTATTGAAGATAGATTTGAGCAAGTATTTGAGAAGGATTGAGGGCAGATTTCAATAAGTCTTTGACAAGTCTTGAAGGTAAATTTGAGCAAGTCTTGAGAGAAGACTTGGGTCAGTTTTGGTGCAGATTTAAAGTAGACTAGTGGTAGGGTTTGGTGCAGACTTGTGAGCAGAGTTAGAGCAAGTTTAGTATAGATTTATAAGAAAAGTTAGAGCAGATTTATGCTAGATTTGTGATAAATTTTGGTATAAATTTAAGACAGAGTTGAGAGCAGGCTTTGGAGGTGATAGAGCAAAGAGGATAACAATATCTAGTGGATAGAGGTCCATTAGCTAGTGCATTGGGGATAGAGGTCTCCTATGGAGAGAGATCCACAAGCCAGAGATATGGGGCAGAAGTCTTCTATAATTTCACCAACCATAGTAGAGGAGATAGAGTTCTCTTGTGGATATAGATCCATGAACCATAGCAAAGTGGAAAGAGTTCTCCTATGGAGTCAGATTTATGAACTAGTTGGGAAGATAGAGTTCTTATGTAGAGAGATATCCACGAACCAGTTGAGGAGATAGAGTTCTCATGGATCAAGTTCCACGAACCAGAGTAAGGGGATAGGGTTCTCCTATGGAGGGAGATCCACAAAACAGAGCAAGGGGATAGAGTTCTCTTGTGGAGAGAGATCCACAAATCAGAGCATAGGGGATTGGTGTCTCCTTTGGATAGAGGTCCATAAAAATTGTAATATAGAATTTATTTCCAAGAGATTTGTTGAGAAAATTTAGAGGAAATATTTTCTTCATGGAGTAGCCCACATTGGGTGAACCACGTTAAATTTATGTCTCTCTTGTGTGTGATGATTTATGCATTGCTTTGATTACTTCTATTGATATTTCCATTTATAACATTGGATAATATTTTTTGGGAAAGAAAAGTAAAATTTGATCTTATACTATTCACCTCCCTCTCAGTATAAGCATGTGTTCTTCAATGACTCTCTAGAAGAGACTAAGAAATTGTTGCAAAAATTAAAATGTTGTACACAAAATATGATAGAAAAAATTGAAAGACAAGAGAATACATCAATAAAGGAAAAGAAGATTTTGCAATCAATCGTGAGAGAGGCTAAAAATGAAAGTTTTTCAATGCTAGAAAATTATTTAAATTCAAAAATTGGTGAAGTAGAAATAAACTCAAAATATGTTTTCACATTACCTAATGATATAGGAAAGGTAATGTATATGTAATTAATTTCTAATGAAGTCCTCAAAGACAAGGATAGAAGATAAGAGGACGAGATTAAAGATTTGAAAAAATAAGTTTATTGATGAAACAAATACTTTGAACAATAGGCTTGTTGATATAACTAGTGAAGCAGATAAAGGATAATTTTCAATACTTCAAAAATACATGCAAAGTGTTCTTAATGATGTTAATGATTTTTATGAAGATTTTTTTATTGTACCTATTAGTCTATGGAGAATAATCTACAAAGAAATTATCACTCTAAATATTTCCAAGATAATAAAACAAGAAAAGGTTGAATAAGTAGAGAAAAAAATAGTGATGAAATATGCTTCTTATGATACAAATGATTTAAGGCCCATGATGATAGATTCATGTTGCAATACTATAGAATCAAAACCATTGATGATTGATGAATGTTGTGAAACTAGTGATCTTCTTAAAAAAGAAAAGATGCAAATTATGATTCTTGTCAAAATAAAATAAAATATTGTGATGCAAGCATTGACACTAGTGATTTAGAATTCATGACAAAGATAGAAGAACTTGTTACAAAAAATAGATGTTATATGTGATACAAGTTATTTGAATAGAGTTCATAATTTTTCAAAAAAGGCTAATACTATTAGAATTGATGTTGATATGGATTCAAATGATGATATAGGTAGTGATGCTCAGATTTGTATTGATATCGATAAAGATCATTCTAATAATTGTATTGGTCATTTTGAAAAGTATACTAAAGGATTTAGTTCAAAGTTGATGAAGAAAATGGGATATAAATATACATGTGGGTAAACATGAATAGGGAATGAAAGAACCAATTTTACCAAAAATAAGACCAATATATAAATGTCGTGGATATACAGGTCAAGCTAGCAATAATGAGCAAGGAACTAAATTTGTGATAGAAAATAGTGACATCAAATCTATGATAGGGATTGATAGAAATAGTTACAATAAAGGACAGAATGATCAAAGAAGTTAAGTAATAGAAAGCAGGTGTAGTCATTGTGGTAGATATGGCCATAACATAGAGAGATGTTGGAATCTCCATAGTTGTAAAATTTATGGATCATATAATCATTCACAAATATTTTATCTACAAAAAGAAAAGAAATAGTATAGAGTAAAAGTGGATTGTGGATGGATAAATAAATATGAATGGGATAAAATGAAAGGAATGTTATATGGATTCTACATAATGAAACCAAGTATAATCAAAGTTGTAAAACATAAATATTACCACTAGATTTAAGGAACACTAGTGAAAATAAGGATTAATACCACTAGGTTGAAGAATAATGAATGAAGAATAAGTTTTAAAATTTTGAGAAGGAATCAATTCAGAAAAAGTATAAGATAGATTGAGTTTACCTAATCCAATAATATATTTGAAGAATTCTATAAGAAATTGAAAAGTAAATTAAGGAGACCCGTGGAAAGAGGTCCCATAGAAGATAAAGAGAAATAAGACCCAAGCATAGCTTGGAATATGGCTTATAGAGAAAATATTTATAGTGATGATCCTATAGATATGATGGTTTTATAGTGGATGATCTAGAGATAATGATAATCTAGAGGTAACCTAGAGGTAGTGACCTTGAGGTAGTGATCTAGTGGAAGTGACCTAGAGACAAAGATCTAGAGGTAGTGACCTAGAGGCGAAACCAATTGTAGTGACCTAGAGGTAGTGACCTAGAGACACAGATCTAGAGATGACTCAAATGCATTGATTCAAAGGCAAACACAAATTATTTATCCAAACATAATAGATTTGGAGTTTAAGGTTGAAGAGAAAGAATAATTAGAGATTGAAGGTAAAAATCCTTCCTACCAAATAATGTAATACAGGGGGTGTTGAAGATATTACATTATTTGACCCCCTTGCAATATTAGTTTGGTAGATGATTTATATTTGTATAATGTATGTATCAATATGAGAGAAAGTGTAAAGTATCAAGAGAGTATAAAGAGTCACTTGAGAGCTTTGTCTTTATGAGAGGAATATGAAAGGTTGCATCTCTCGGATGAAAGAGGAGAGCAAAGTTAGAGAACTAAAAAGTTATGAAAAAGGATATATTGAAGGAAAAACTCCATGTAATGTAACCAATCTGTATCATTAATTTAATCTCTATATATTGTGTTATTTTGAGTTATATTATGTGCGATAATGTTTTTCATTGTTATGAGATATTGTTGATATTTTTAGTAGCATTTGATTTGTTTCATTCTTGATCCAAGAATAATTTTATTATGAGTTAATCCATTAGGAAAGCTAATAG